>JBBMOL010000209.1:34521-327021 GCA_037954665.1 Laguncularia racemosa
AAAACCCGTCAAAATAGATGCTTGAATAGATCAAAAGAACATGAATGTAAACATTCATTGAATAAAACAAGACGTATAAAAGGGAGAATACCTAGCAAAGAGCTTATACCATATGCTTTTACTTTATACTGCAAGGATTATATGTTTACTAATATCCAATGAAGTTTAATTGGGTGTTTGTCCTTAGTGGATTAAGTATTTACTTTTGGAATAAAAATTCTTTTGCTAAACATGAGGATTAAAGTTTGTTTTGTTTAGATTAGCTATTGAATTTTGTCCATAGTAATTTGATCACAGGAAACCAATTGGGTTGAAGTAGTAGACATTAAAATTACAAGTCATGAATTACAAATGAATAGATGCTTGGAATGATGAAAAGAAAATTTGTATAATCTATGACAGATTTCTCAATTGATTTGATGCAATTGCTTGAGGACAAGCAAGAGTTTAAGTGTGGGGGAATTTGATAGAGCCATTTTATACTCAATCTTTATAGTATAAATTGTGTTAAATTATTATTGATTTTATAGAAATCATAAGGAAATGGTACTTTAATTCTATCATTGTGATAAATCAGGTTAAATGGAGTCAAGGATGCTAATTCAAGTATTTTAGAGAAGTCATCTACAACTTGGATCAAGACAAGGAATTACACCACCGGAGGAAGCACGGTTTAAGGCACGGCCAAGGTTCAAACCGTGTTACACACTGGACAAGAAGGCGGAAATGTGGACTTTGAATAGAGAGAGACACGGCTTAGGGCACGGCCGTGGTGGAAGCCGTGGGAGAAACTGTGCTTGGAGCCATGGTGGAAGCTAGGTGTGCCAAGGAGAAGAAAGTGTGGAACATCAACCAGATGAAGGCACGGCTTTAAATCTAGCCGTGGGTGTAACCGTGGTAGACACTAGACACGGATGAAGACTTGTAGATTATGCACAGATGAAGGCACGACTTGAAATCTAGCCGTGGGTGTAACCGTGGTACACACTGGGCGCGGATGAAGACTTGAAGAATATGCACAGAGGATGGCACGGCTTGACCCACGGCCGTGTGGTGGGGCGTGCCAGGCAGACGAATCTTCACTTCTCGAAATCTACTTGGAAAAGGAAAGATATTTTCGTATCTTGCTAGCAAAAGATCACATGCTATCCATCTAATAATATAAATAGAGCCAACCCTAGAAGGTTAGGGGGAACTTTTCAATCTTTGAATCTTGGATCACCTTGGAGACAAGAAGGAAACGCGGAGGCTGAGCAGGCAGCCGGAAACAGAGGCTTGTTATGTTTTTATTTTTATTTTTCGTTTTATTGATGAACATGAGTAGCTAAGCTACTTTTCTAGCCAAAGGGTCATAAATGTTTAATTCTCCACGAATTGTGAGGTCTAATTGACTTGTATTTATTCTATTCTTTGCTTTCGGGTATTCATGTATCTTCTGATCGTTTTGTCATTATTATCTTTGTTGATTGGTATGAATAGAGCTCTTCTACTCAATTAGCAAGTTAATATATTGTCAACTAGCACGTCAAATCCGTAATTGTTTGATTGTTCTAGTCTTAGTGACGCAATAACATGTTTGGTTATAAAAGAGATGATCGAATTCATGTTATGGAGGTGTGTGATCATGTTTAAATAGGTTATCTTATAATCTACTGGCATGAATTGGTGGTCTCTCTAGATCTTAATGCTATTGATAGATTAAATCCTAAGCGCTTGTCTAGGGTTGTTTAATCTATAAGAGAAATAATTCAAAGCGCTTGTCTGAGGTTATCAAGGAAGTAAGGAGAGATAGGTTGTTAGAGCTTGTTAATAACCATAACCAGTTTATCTAGAACTAAGAATGGAAAACATTTGCATCGATGGTCAATTCCTAGAATTAAACTATCTTGATTCCTTTGGCTAGGCTTTTGTTAATATCCGATTTTCTTAACTTGTTTTACTTTATTTTGATTCACAAACAACCCCCCCCCCCCCCCCCCCCCCCCCCCCCATTTTTCTTTTCCCTTTTATTCTCCTTGAATAGAAATAAGTTTAACCAATCTCAGTGGATTCGACCCTACTCACCACTATATGCAAATCATATAATAGTCTAGGAGTAGGTTTTATTTTTGTTGGATTCGACACCCATCATCAACCCAGCAAGAAACCTAGCCATTGTAGCCTCTCTATCCTCCTCTACATTCGCCCTAATCATAGTGACTTCCATCTCCTTGAAATACTCATCTAGACTTCGACTTCCCTGCGTCAGAGTTTGCAACTTGTTGTGCGATTCACGATAGTAATACGTAGGCACAAACCGCTTCTTCATCACTCTTTTCATCTCTTCCCAAGACTCAATAGATGGCTTGCCACTCCTTCTCCAATTTAACATTAATTGATCCCACCACACTATAGCATAATCCGAAAACTCAATGGCAGCAAGTTTTACCTTCTTTCTCCCACTATAGTTGTGACAATCAAATACCATCTCTACCTTCTTCTCCCACTCTAAGTACACCTCAAGATCATTCTTCCCTTGGAAAGGAGGAATCTTCATCTTTATGCTACTCAATTGATCATCCTCTCTATTCCTATCTCCTCTATCTTCCCAATCCCTAGTTTCTTTATTCGGACCACTATATCCTCTATAACTCCCGACTGAAGGCTCATCAAAGTCATCATCCGACATTTTATCTCCACCCCTCGGTACTCTCCTAGAACGACTCTCCCTCTTACGCCCTTGGAATACGTTTGTGGATTACTCTAGTCTTTGCTCTACCGTCTCATGAATTTGTTCCATTCCTTCTTAGAACATCCTCTTCATTTCTCACCTCAACGCCTCAATTACTAACCTAGCATCAAACCTTCCCCTCTCACCTTCAGGAGAATGTTGTCTCGACATTGTCCCTGTAGAAAAGATTAGTACTAACACAAATATATATATAATTAAACCTCAAGATACACTCCCTTACGTGTTTCGCTCAAATGATGATATCACACAATCACTCGTGTATTCTCACAAACAATGATGATATCAACTCGCCAACTCCTCTTCTCAATTCTCTTGGAACTAACCCGAACTACACTAATTTCCTTCCGTAAAATTCAAAACAACTCTAGGGTTCGTAAATTTTCCTCTATTTTTTTCTATCCGAAACTTTTTTTTTTGTCTCTGTTTTTGCTTTTGATCACGTTTCTCTTGTCTTTCTTTTCTTTTCTCTTCTTTTTTTTTTTTGTCGTGATTTGTACTCTTTTTTTTTTTTAACAATCGACTAGTAAATACTATACTATCAAAAGACAATTAATATTACGAAATTGAATGCTAACAATGGATATGAACGATTGGAGTTAGGGTTTTGATGTTACCTTCCTCAAACCGAATTGATGTTTTGAAAAACCTAAGCTTTGATACCAAACTGATACGAACCACTCTAAGCCGTGACGAAACCCAATACCAATACGTTTGGAAATTCGTTACCTAAGATGCCTAAACACCTAAAGTGGAAACTGCGACCCGTTGTCTATAAGCAAGACAAGAACCTTGGTATAATGTGAAGACGCCACAATCGGGATGAAAGACCGATTGATAAGTTAGGATGAACGCCACGGAAATCAATCCGATAAGTTCAAAGTAGTTCTTGAAGAACCAAGAGAGGTGCCTCTCAAAAGTGTTTAATGTTCAAAGATGTAAATTCTAAGTTGTTCTAAACCCTAGGAGCTTTTATACTAGGGTTACAATTCGTGAAAAACAAGTCCAAAACGACGTAGCTTAGATAAGTCGCGTAAAAGCACGAAAACAGAACAAGCTGGCTGGCAGGGGATACACGGCCGTGTACACGACCGTGTACTTTGGTCGTGTACTTTTTTGTTCACATTCCGGTCACATACACGACCGTGTACTTCTGGTCGTGTATCTTTCTGTGGATTTGCTTGTCTCCATACACGGCCGTGCCTTTTAGCCGTGTGTCTAGTCGTGTATGATTCTGTGCAATCTTGGAATTCCTACACGGCCGTGCCTTGAAAGTACACGCCCTCTTCAACCCGTGTCCGGTGTGACTTGTATAAGAGCAAGGGTCTTCCCGTGGTTGTTCCAATCTGTTCCAACTTCATGATTGCTCCAATCCTTTCCGGCTTTATGGACATCCTTTATCAACCCGTTAAGTGCTTCCTTAAGTCGTTTTGCTCGACTTCTTGTGATCGGTCCAGGCGGCACTTCAAGAGGATCCACATTCCTTCTTCCGGCTTGACTCTCATCATGGATCTCATCACTTTGCGCATGTGAACCCAAACCCAGTCTCCAAGTTCAAAGACAGCTTGTCGACGACCCTTGTTGGCTTGTTTCACATACTGTTATGTCCTCCGCTCAATGTTGAGCCTTACCTTCTCTGGAGCTGTTTAACAAATTCTGCTTTCTTCTTACCATCTAAATTAACATACTCAGAAATAGGAAGAGGTGATAAATCCAAAGGAGTTAGTGGATTAAAACCATACACAATTTCAAAAGGAGTAAACTTAGTAGCAGAATGCATTGTGCGATTATAAGCAAATTCAACATGCGGCAAACAATCCTCCCAACTTTTAATGTTCTTTTTAATGACAGCCCTCAACAAAGTAGATAAATTTCGATTTACTACCTCAGTTTAGCCATCAATGATACGAAATCGGTTTGCTCGGATTCCTAATTGATTCGAACCACGCCAACGTGTGACGAAACCCAATACCAATACGTTCAGAATTCGCTACCTAAGATGCCAAACACAATCAAGTGGAAACTGCGACCCGTTGCCTATAAGTGAGACAAGAACCTTAGTATAATATGTAGACACCACAATCGGGATGAAAGACCGATTGATAAGTCGGGATGAACGCCATGGAATAAAAATCCGATAAGTTCTAGATTAGTTCTTTAAAGAACCAAGAGAGGAATTCCCTCAAAGTGTTTTCAAACTTGTATGTTATATATTTTATATTCTATATGTTCTAAACCCTAGGAGCTTTATATTAAGGTTTACAATTCGTAATAATAAAGCCCCAAAACGACATCAATTCAATAAGTTGCGTAAAAATAACAAAACAAGACATGAAGGCCGGCAGCTTGGGAATGAAGGCCGGCGGCCTTGGAGCCGGCGTTGGAGAAGTACACGATCTGCGTTGGAGATGTACACGATCGTATACTTCTGGTCGTGTATCTTTCTGTGGAAATTCTTGACAACATATACGACCGTGTACTTCTAGTCGTGTATCTTTCTGTGGAAATTCTTGACACCATACACGACCGTGCCTTTGAGCCGTGTATATAACCATGTATGATTCTGTGTAACCTCTAGACTCCTACACGACCGTGCCTTGTAAAGACACGCCCTCTTCACCCCGTATCCGGTATGACTTGTAGAAGAGCAAGGGCATTCCCATGGTTGTTCCAATCCATTCCATCTTCAGGATTGCTCAAATCCTTTCCGACTTCATGGACATCCTTTATCAACCCGTTAAGTGCTTCCTTGAATCGTTTCGCTCGAGTTCTTGTGATTGGTCCAGGTGGCACTTCAAGAGGATCCACATTCCATCTTCTGGCTTGGCTCCCATCATGGCTCTCATCAATCAGTCTGTGGATGACAAGTAGTAGAGAACAATAACTTAGATCCTAACTTAGCCTACAGGGTTTTCCAGAAGTAGCTCAAGAACTTAGCATCCCAATTCGATACGATTGTTCTAGGCATACCATGCAATCTCACAACTTCCCTAAAGAACAAATTAGCAATATGGCAAGCATCATTTGTTTTGTGGCAAGGGATGAAATGTGCCATCTTAGAAAACCTATCAACGACTACAAAAATAGAGTCTCGACCATACCTAGACTTAGGTAATCCTAACATAAAATCTATGGAAATGTCTACCTAAGGCTCATGAGGAATTGGAAGTGGGGTATAATAATGTGCCTAAATCCACTTAGAAGCACAATTAAAAGACTCAAGAAAAACAAACTCAAGTCAACAACAAACCGGTTCCAAAAGGGCAAAAATTGCGTGAACCCTGGTGAAGATGCAATGAAATCCAAATACTCAATGTTGCAATTGTGATACCATAATAATCATCTCTTCTGACATCACACTAATCACATATAATGCCATGAGAATAATCCACAAATTCAAAAGAAAACTTCAATTCTAAGAACTCATATCCACAAGTGATAATCACGTTTCAAGAGGTATTCTTCAAGGATGAACTGATGAGATCCATGATGGGAGCCAAGCCAGAAGATGGAATGTAGATCCTCTTGAAGTGCCACCTGTGATGAGATCCATGATGAGAGTCAAGCCGGAAGAAGGAATGTGGATCCTCTTGAAGTGCCGCCTGATACAAACCACGCTAACCCGTGACGAAACCCAATACCAATACGTTCAGAAATTCGTTGCCTAAGACGCCCAAACACCTAAAGTGGAAACCGCGACCTGTTGTCTATAAGCGAGACAAGAACCTTGGTATAAAAGTGAAGACGCCACAATCGGGATGGAAGACCGATTGATAAGTCGGGATGAACGCCACGGAAATCAATCCGATAAGTTCGATTTAGTTCTTGAAGAAACAAGAGAGGTGCCTCTCAAAAGTGTTTAATGTTCAATGATGTCTAATCTCTAATGTTCTAAACCCTAGGAGCTTTTATACCAGGGTTACAATTCGTGTAAAAACAAGTCCAAAACGACGTAGTTTAGTACGCGAAACAGAAAAAGCTGGCCGACAGGGGATACACGGCCTGTGTACATGCCCGTGTACTTTGGTCGTATACTTCTCTGTGCAACTTCTGCCAACATACACGCCCGTGTACTTTGACCGTGTATCTTTCTGTGCAACTTCTGGCAACATACACGCCCGTGTACTTTAGCCGTGTATCTGTCTGTGGATTTGCTTGACTCCATACACGGCCGTGCCTTGAAAATACACGCCCTCTTCAACCCGTGTCCAGTATAACTTGTACAAAAGCAAGGGTCTTCCAATGGTTGTTCCAATTTGTTCCAACTTCATGATTGCTCCAATCCTTTCCGGCTTCATGGACAACCTTTATCAACTCGTTAAGTGCTTCCTTGAATCGTTTTGCTCGATTTCTTATGATCGGTCCAGGCGGCACTTCAAGAGGATCCACATTTCTTCTTCCGACTTGGCTCTCATCCCGAATCTCATCATTCCCCTCCTCTTGAAAAGGATTTGTCCTCAAATCATTTCCTACATCAAATGGACTCAGATTAGTAACATTAAACGTGACACTTACTGGATATTTACCTGGTAAATCTTTCTTGTATGCTATATCATGGATGTATTCAAAAATTTGAATTGGTCCATCGCCTCTAGGAAGTAATTTAGATCTACGCTGTACGGGAATCTGCTCTTTGCGCATGTGAACCCAAATCCAATCTCCAGGTTCAAAAACAGCTTGTTGACAACCCTTGTTGGCTTGTTTCACATACTGCTCCGCCCTTCGCTCAATATTTAGCTTTCTCACGAAATCTGTCTTAAAATCAGCATCAAAACTCACAGATTTGTTAAGTGGCAATGGTAATAAATAAATAGGAACCAATGGGTTAAAACCATACACAATCTCAAATGGTGAATAATGAATAATGCTATTTAAAGCCCTATTACATGCAAACTCTACAAATGGTAGGCAATCCTTCCAAGTCCTAATGTTCTTCTCTATGATTGCCCCTAACAATTGAATTAATGTCCTATTAACCACATCAATTTGCCCATCAGTTTGTGGGTGACAGATAATCGAAAACATTCGTTTAGTTCCCAACTTTTCCCACAATACTCTCCAGAAATGACTAAAAATTTCTCACCTCGATCACTAACAATGCTTCTAGGTATACCATGAGGACGCATTACCTTTCTAAAGAACAAATCAACAATGTGTATAGCATCATCAGTTTTATGACAAGGAAAGAAATGAACCATTTTAGAATTCCTATCCACAACCACAAAAATAGAATCTCGACCATGCCTAGGCCTAGATAATCCTAACATAAAATCTATGGAAATGTCTATCCAAGGCTCATGAGGAATGACACTATACTCATATAACCATTCTAAGAAGTCATCTAAACAAGGAATGGTATGACGATACTTTACCATGATATTGCTGATGGCACTGCAGTCAACACACAGTCTCCCTGTCCCATCCTTCTTAGGCACCAAAATCTCAGGCACTGCACATGGACTCATGCCTTCTCTCACGTACCCCTTCTTCATTAATTCTTCGACCTGCCTTTGGAGTTCCTTTGTTCCCTCCGGATTGCTCCTATAAGCTAGCTTGTTTGGAATTGATGCTCCGGGTATAAGGTCAATCTGGTGCTCAATACCTCGAACAAGTGGTAATCCCTTTGGAATCTTCTCAGGAAAGACATCTTCAAAGTCTTGCATAAAAGACACAACCACACTAGGCAAAGAGTTAGATGATTCGTTAGTAGTCAAACATGTTTCCTTAAAAACCAGAAACAACATAGGTTGCTTCATTACTAACGCTCTGCTCACTAAACTCGCTCTTGCCACACAACTCTCCTTTTGCAAGGCTTCCCTCTCCTTTTCCCTCACCACCAAAGTTGATCCCCCTTCAACTTGGCCTCTCACACTCTTTCCAGCCTTCCTCTCCTTTTCCTTTTGATCTTGACTTTTATATTCCTTTTTCTTCTCATTGTCTTTTGCTCTCTCACTCTCACTCTGCTTTTCACTCACCTTGTGTTTTGCAAATGACTGTTGTAGCTGCAACTGATCCTCATACACTTGTTTAGGTGTTAAAGGTTTAAGATTAAAGCTCTTCCCTTGGTGAACAAGCGTATACTTGTCAGAAAAGCCATCATGCACAACCTTCCTATCAAATTGCCATGGCCTCCCCAACAACACATGACATGCTTGCATTGGCACTACATCACATAACACCTCATCCTCATATACTCACCTTAGTCTCACCACTATCATTCAACCACTGCAATTTATATGGGCTAGGGTGTCTAACAGTTTTGAGCCCCAACCTCTCAACAATAAAATTGCTCACTACATTGGTGCAACTCCCTCCATCAATGATCAAACTACAAATGTGATCTCCTAAATAACATCTAGTATGAAATATATTTTCTCTTTGCACCTCTTCTTCTTCCTTCACCTGCAAATTCAAAGCTCTCTTCACTACCACCACTAGCCTTCCCATTGCAGGCTCCTCATCATCACTAGCATCCTCTAATGGTGGCATATCATCTTCTTCACTATCCCCCTCAGTCTCATACTCACCATCATCACGCAAAATCATCACACGCCTATTTGGACATTGACTAGCAATATGGCCTCTACCTTGACATTTAAAGCATCTAATGTCACGATTTCTAGAAGTAGAAGATTCAGGATTACCTTGATTACCAGAAGTAGAACCCGCTTGCCTCAGCTCTCCTTTTGGTTTAGTGGGTAAAGGCTTTTCTTCTTTCTTCCATTGATTAGTCTTCCAAGTGGATGAACCATTACCCTGTTGAAATCGTGCACTACTACTACCCTTCCGCTTGTGCTGGTTCTCAACCTTTATAGCCATGTGAACCATATCCTCGAATTCTACATAATGCTGCAATTCAACCACATTTTGGATTTCTCTATTCAACCCAGCAAGGAATCTAGCCATTGTAGCCTCTCTATCGTCTTCTACATTCGCCCTAATCATAGTGACTTCCATCTCCTTGAAATACTCATCTACACTTCGGCTTCCCTGCCTCAGAGTTTGCAACTTGTTGTGCAATTCACGATAGTAATACGCAGGTATAAACCTCTTTCTCATCACTCTCTTCATCTTTTCCCAGGACTCAATAGGTGGCTCGCCACTCCTTCTTCTATTCAACATTAATTGATCCCACCACACTATAGCATAATCTGAAAATTCAATGGCAGCAAGTTTCACCTTCTTTCTCCCACTATAGTTGTGACAATCATACACCATCTCCACCTTTTTCTCCCATTCTAAATACGCCTCGGGATCATTCTTCCCTTGGAACGGAGGAATCTTCATCTTTATGCTACTCAATTGATCATCCTCTCTATTCCTATCTCCTCTATCTTCCCATTCTCTAGTTCCTCTATTTCGACCACTATAACCTCTATAACTCCCAACAGAAGGCTCATACAAATCATCATCCTTCATTTCATCTCCACCCCTCGGTACTATCTTAGAACGACTCTCCCTCTTACGCCCTTGGAATACATTTGTGGATTGCTCTAGTATTTGCTCTACCGTCTCATGAATTTGTTCCATTCCCTCTTGGAACATCCTCTTCATTTCTCCCCTCAATGCCTCAATTACTAACCTAGCATCAAACCTTCCCCTCTCACCTTCCGGAAAATGTTGCCTCGACATAGTTCCTACAGAAAAGATTAGTACAACACAAATATATATATGATCAAACCTCACGATACACTCCCTTACGTGTTTCGCTCAAATGATGATATCACATAGTCACTCGTGTATTCTCACAAACAACGATGATATCACTCACCAATTTCCTCTTCTCAATTCTCTTGGAACTAACCCGAACTACACCAATTTCCTTCCATAGAATTCAAAACCAACTCTAGGGCTCGTAAAATTTTCCTCTATTTTTCTATCCGAATTTTTTTTTTTGTCTCTGTTTTTGGCTTTTGATCACGTTTCTCTTTTCTTTTCTTTTCCCTTCTTTTTTTTTTTTTTTTTACAATCGACTAGTAAATACTACACTATCAAAAGACAATTAATATTGCGGAATTGAACACGATAATTGATATGAACGATTGGAGTTAGGGTTTTTGATAGTACCTTCCTCAACCGAACTTGATGTTTTGACAAACCTAAGCTCTAATACCAAACTGATACGAACTACGCCAACCCGTGACGAAACCCAATACCAATACGTTCGGAAATTTGTTGCCTAAGACGCCCAAACACCTAAAGTGGAAACCGCGACCCGTTGTCTATAAGCGAGACAAGAACCTTGGTATAAAAGTGAAGACGCCACAATCGAGATCGAAGATCGATTGATAAGTCGGGATGAACGCCACGGAAATCAATTCGATAAGTTCGATTTAGTTCTTGAAGAAACAAGAGAGGTGCCTCTCAAAAGTGTTTAATGTTCAATGATGTCTAATCTCTAATGTTCTAAACCCTAGGAGCTTTTATACTAGGGTTACAATTCGTGTAAAAACAAGTCCAAAACGACGTAGTTTAGTTAAGTGACATAAAAACGCGAAACAGAAAAAGCTGGCCGATAGGGGATACACGGCCTGTGTACACGCTCGTGTACTTTGGCCGTGTACTTCTCTGTGCAACTTCTGGCAACATATACGCTCGTGTACTTTGACCGTGTATCTTTCTGTGCAACTTCTGGCAACATACACGCCCGTGTACTTTAGCCGTGTATCTATCTGTGGATTTGCTTGACTCCATACACGGCCGTGCCTTGAAAATACACGCCCTCTTCAACCCTTGTCCAGTATAACTTGTACAAAAGCAAGGGTCTTCCAATGGTTGTTCCAATCCGTTCCAACTTCATGATTGCTCCAATCCTTTCCGGCTTCATGGACAACCTTTATCAACTCGTTAAGTGCTTCCTTGAATCGTTTTGCTTGATTTCTTATGATCGGTCCAGGCGGCACTTCAAGAGGATCCACATTTCTTCTTCCGGCTTGGCTCTCATCCCGAATCTCATCACCGCCTAGACCGATCACAAGAAGTCGAGCGAAACGACTCAAGGAAGCACTTAACGAGTTGATAAAGGATGTCCATGAAGCCGGAAAGGATTAGAGCAATCATGAAGTTGGAACGGATTGGAACAACCATGGGAAGACCCTTGCTCTTATACAAGTCACACCGGACACGGGTTGAAGAGGGCGTGTACTTTCAAGGCACGGCCGTGTAGGAATTCCAAGATTGCACAAAATCATACACGGCTAGACACACGGCTCAAAGGCACGGCCGTATATGGAGACAAGCAAATCCACAAAAAGATACACGACCAGAAGTACACGGTCGTGTATGTGACCGGAATGTACACAGAAAAGTACACGGCCAAAGTACACAGTCGTGTACACGACCGTGTATCCCCTGCCGGCCAGCTTGTTCTGTTTTCGTGTTTTTACGCAACTTATCTAAGCTACGTCGTTTTTGACTTGTTTTTCACGAATTGTAACCTTAGTATAAAAGCTCCTAGGGTTTAGAACAACATAGAATATACATCTTTGAACATTAAACACTTTTGAGAGGCACCTCTCTTGGTTCTTCAAGAACTAAATCGAACTTATCGGATTAATTTCCGTGGCATTCATTCTGACTTATCAATCGGTCTTCCATCCCGATTGTGGCGTCTTCACATTATACCAAGGTTCTTCTCTCGCTTATAGACAACGGGTCACGGTTTCCACTTTAGGTGTTTGGCATCGTAGGTAACGAATTTCCAAACGTATTGGTATTGGCTTTCATCACGGGTTGGCGTGGTTCGTATCAGTTTGGTATTAGAGCTTAGGTTTGTCAAAACATCAAGTTCGGTTGAGGAAGGTAATATCAAAAACCCTAACTCCAATCGCTCGTATCAATTATCGTATTCAATTTCGTAGTATTGATTGTCTTTTGATAGTGTAATATCGACTAGGCGATTGTTAAAAAAAAAGAGTGAAAATCACGACAAAAAAAAAGAAGAGAAAAGAAAAGAAAAGAAAAACGTGATCAAGAGCAACAACCAAGACAAAAAAAAAAATCGGATAGAAAAATAGAGGAAAATTTACTGACCCTAGAGTTGTTTTGAATTCTACAGAAGGAAATTGGTGTAGTTCGGGTTAGTTCCAAGAGAATTGAGAAGAGGAAATTGGCGAGTTGATATCATCATTATTTGTGAGAATAAATGGGTGACTGTGTGATAACATCATTTGAGTGAAACACGTAAGGGAGTGAATCGTGAGGTTTAATTATATATATATTTGTGTTAGTACTAATCTTTTCTGCAGGGACTATGTCGAGACAACATTCTCCTGAAGGTGAGAGGGGAAGGTTTGATGCTAGGTTAGTAATTGAGGCGTTGAGGGGAGAAATGAAGAGGATGTTCCAAGAGGGAATGGAACAAATTCATGAGACGGTAGAGCAAAGACTAGAGCAATCCACAAACGTATTCCAAGGGCGTAAGAGGGAGAGTCGTTCTAGGAGAGTACCGAGGGGTGGAGATGAAATGTCGGATGATGACTTTGATGAGCCTTTTGTTGGGAGTTATAGAGGATATAGTGGTCGGAATAGAGGAACTAGAGATTGGGAAGATAGAGGAGATAGGAATAGAGAGGATGATCAATTGAGTAGCATAAATATGAAGATTCCTCCTTTCCAAGGGAAGAATGATCCCGAGGCGTACTTAGAGTGGGAGAAAAAGGTGGAGATGGTGTTTGATTGTCACAACTATAGTGAGAGAAAGAAAGTAAAACTTGCTGCCATTGAATTTTCAGATTATGCTATAGTGTGGTGGGATCAATTAATGTTGAATAGAACGAGGAGTGGCGAGCCACCTATTAAGTCTTGGGAAGAGATGAAAAGAGTGATGAAGAAGCGGTTTATGCCTGCATATTACTATCGTGAATTGCACAACAAGTTGCAAACTCTGAGGTAGGGAAGTCGAAGTGTAGATGAGTATTTCAAGGAGATGGAAGTCATTATGATTAGGGCGAATGTAGAGGAAGATAGAGAGGCTACAATGGCTAGGTTTCTTGCTGGGTTGAATAGAGAAATCCAAAATGTGGTTGAATTGCAGCATTATGTAGAATTGGAGGATATGGTCCACATGGCTATAAAGGTTGAGAACCAGCACAAGAGGAAAGGTAGTAGTAATGCACGGTTTCCACAGGGTAATGGTTCATCCACTTGGAAGACCAACCAATGGAAGAAACAAGAAAAGCCTTTACCTACCAAACCAAAAGGGGAGCTGAGGCAAGCGGGTTCTACTCCTGGTAACCAAGGTAACCCTAATTCTTCTACTTCTAGAAATCGTGACATTAGATGTTTTAAATGCCAAGGTAGAGGCCATATTGCTAGTCAATGTCCAAATAGGCGTGTGATGATTTTGCGTGATGATGGAGAGTATGAGATTGAGGGGGATAGTGAAGAAGATGATATGCCTCCATTAGAGGATGCTAGTGATGATGAGGAGCCTGCAAAGGTAAGGCTAGTGGCGGTAGTGAAGCGAGCATTGAATGTGCAGGTAAAGGAAGAAGAAGAGGTGCAAAGAGAGAATATATTTCATACTAGATGTTATCTAGGAGATCGCATTTGTAGTTTGATCATTGATGGAGGAAGTTGCACCAACGTAGTGAGTAATTTTATTATTGAGAGGCTGGGGCTCAAAATTGTTAGACACCCTAGTCCATATAAATTGCAATGGTTGAATGATAGTGGTGAGACTAAGGTGAGTAAGCAAGCCTTGATTGGTTTTCTCATTGGAAGGTATGAGGATAAGGTGTTATGTGATGTAGTGCCAATGCAAGCATGTCATGTGTTGTTGGGGAGGCCATGGCAATTTGATAGGAAGGTTGTTCATGATGGTTTTTCTAACAAGTATACGCTTGTTCACCAAGGGAAAAGCTTTAATCTTAAACCGTTAACACCCAAATAAGTGTATGAGGACAAGTTGCAGCTACAACAGTCTTTTGCAAAACATAAGGTGAGTGAAAAGCAGAGTGAGAGTGAGAGAGCAAAAGATAATGAGAAGGAAAAGGAATATAAAAGTCAAGATCAAAAGGAAAAAGAGAGGATGGCTGGAAAGAGTGTGAGAGGCCAAGTTGAAGGGGAATCAACTTTGGTGGTGAGTGAAAAGGAGACGGTAGCCTTGCAAAAGGAGAGTTGTGTGGCAAGAGCGAGTGTAGTGTGGAGAGCGTTAGTGATGAAGCAACCTATGTTGTTGCTGGTTTTTAAGGAAACATGTTTGACTACTAACGACTTATCTAACTCTTTGCCTAGTGTGGTTGTGTCTCTTGTGCAGGACTTTGAAGATGTCTTCCCTGAGGAGATTCCAAAGGGATTACCACCTATTCGTGGTATTGAGCACCAGATTGACCTTGTACCCGGAGCATCAATTCCAAACAAGCCAGCTTATAGGAGCAATCCGGAGGAGACAAAGGAACTCCAAAAGGCAGGTCGATGAATTAATGGAGAAGGGGTACGTGAGAGAAAGCATGAGTCCATGTGCAGTGCCTGTGATTTTGGTGCCTAAGAAGGATGGGACATGGAGAATGTGTGTTGACTGCCGCGCCATCAACAACATTACGGTAAAGTATCGTCATCCCATTCCTCGCTTAGATGACATGTTAGATGAGTCACATGGGTCTAGTGTCTTTTCCAAAAATGATTTGAAAAGTGGATATCACCAAATTAGAATGAAAGAAGGTGATGAATGGAAAACTGCATTTAAGACAAAATATGGATTGTATGAGTGGTTAGTAATGCCTTTCGGTTTAACTAATGCACCTAGTACTTTTATGAGACTTATGAACCATGTTTTGAGGACTTTTATTGGAAAATTTTTTGTTGTCTATTTTGATGATATCCTCATTTACAGCAAGAGTTTGGAAGATCATATGTCTCACTTGAGGAATGTTTTAGAAGTGCTTCGAAAGGAACAGTTATATGCTAACCTCAAGAAGTGCACTTTTTGAATAGACAAACTTGTGTTTCTTGGTTTTGTTGTTAGTGCACAGGGAATACAGGTTGACGAAGAAAAGGTTCGTGCGATCCAAGAATGGCCTAGTCCAACCAATGTAAGTAATGTGCGGAGTTTCCATGGACTAGCGAGTTTTTACAAGAGATTTGTAAAGGATTTCAGCACCATTGCAGCACCACTTACTGAGGTAATTAAGAAGAACGTGGGGTTCAGCAGGGGAGAGCAACAAGAGAAGGCCTTTTAGACGCTTAAAAATAAGCTGACTCAGGCGCCGTTACTTGCTTTACCTAACTTTGCTAAAACGTTTGAAATTGAGTGTGATGCTTCAGGATTAGGTATTGGAGCAGTGCTTATGCAGGAGAGAAGACCGATTGCATTCTTTAGAGAGAAGCTAAGTGGGGCAACCTTGAATTACCCTACTTACGACAAGGAGCTATATGCATTGGTTCGAGCCCTGGAGATGTGGCAACATTACCTTTAGCCAAAAGAGTTCGTGATCCACACTGATCATGAATCCTTGAAGTACTTGAAGGGGCAACACAAGCTGAATAAAAGGCATGCTCGTTGGGTGGAGTTCATCGAAACATTTCCATATGTTATCCACTACAAGCAAGGTAAAGAGAATGTCGTTACTGATGCACTATCTAGAAGGTATACTCTTATCTCTACTCTTAGTTTTAGACTGCTTGGTTTTGAGCACATTAAGGAGTTATATGCTGCTGATCGAGATTTTTGTGAGGAGTATGTGTATTGTGAGAAGAGTGGGCATGGAAAAATTTATAAACATGAAGGATTCTTGTTTAGGGAGAGTAAACTGTGCATTCCAATTTGTCCCTTAAGAGAATTACTAGTGAGGGAGTCTCATGGAGGAGGGTTAATGGGACACTTTGGCGTAGCTAAAACATTAGGGGCATTGCAGGAACACTTTTATTGGCCTCACATGAAACGAGATGTTGAGAGGATTTGTGAGCGATGTGTCACGTGTAGGCAAGAGAAATCTAGAGTCCAACCTCAAGGGCTTTACACCCCACTTCCCATTCCTCATAAGCCGTGGGTAGATATTTCTATGGACTTTATGTTAGGATTACCCAGGTCTAGACATGGTCGGGATTCTATTTTTGTAGTTGTTGATAGATTCTCTAAAATGGCACATTTCATTCCTTGTCACAAAACGGTTGATGCTTGTAATATTGTTAATTTATTCTTTAAGGAAGTTGTGCGATTGCATGGTATGCCTAGAACAATTGTATCAGATAGGGATGCTAAGTTCTTAAGCTACTTTTGGAAGACCTTGTGGGCTAAGTTAGGAACTAAGTTATTGTTTTCTACTACTTGTCATCCACAGACTGACGGTCAAACTGAGGTAGTGAATCGAACTTTATCTACTTTGTTGAGGGCTGTAATTAAAAAGAATATTAAGAGTTGGGAGGATTGTTTGCCGCATGTTGAATTTGCTTATAACCGTACAGTGCATTCTACTACTAAATTTTCTCCTTTTGAAATTGTGTATGGTTTTAATCCACTAACTCCTTTGGATTTATCACCTTTGCCTATTTCTGAGTATGTTAATTTAGATGGCACGAAGAAGGCCGAATTTATTAAACAGATCCACGATAAGGCAAGGCTGAACATTGAGCGACGAACAGAGCAGTATGTGAAACAAGCCAACAAGGGTCGTCAACAAGCTGTTTTTGAACCTGGAGATTGGGTTTGGGTTCACATGTGCAAAGAGCGGTTTCCCGTGTAGCATCGATCTAAACTACTTCCTAGAGGCGATGGACCATTTCAAGTTCTTGAGTGCATCAACGACAATGCATACAAGATAGATTTACTTGGTGAGTATCAAGTAAGTGCCACATTTAATGTTACTGATCTGAGTCCTTTTGATGTAGGTGACGATTTGAGGACAAATCCTTTTCAAGAGGAGGGGAATGATGAGATCCATGATGAGAGTCAAGTCGGAAGAAGGAATGTGGATCCTCTTGAAGTGCCTCCTGGACCGATCACAAGAAGTCGAGCGAAACAACTCAAGGAAGCACTTAACGGGTTGATAAAGGATGTCCATGAAGCCGGAAAGGATTAGAGCAATCATGAAGTTGGAACGGATTGGAACAACCATAGGAAGACCCTTGCTCTTATACAAGTCACATCGGACACGGGTTGAAGAGGGCGTGTACTTTCAAGGTACGATCGTATAGGAATTCCAAGATTGCACAGAATCATACACGGCTAAAAGGCACGGCCGTGTATAGAGACAAGCAAATCCACAAAAAGATACACGACCAGAAGTACACGGTCGTGTATGTGACCGAAATGTGCACAGAAAAGTACACGGTCGTGTATCCCCTGCCGGCCAGCTTGTTCTGTTTTCGTTTTTTTATGCAACTTATCTAAGCTACGTCGTTTTGGACTTGTTTTTCACGAATTGTAACCCTAGTATAAAAGCTCCTAGGGTTTAGAAAAACATAGAATATACATCTTTGAACATTAAACACTTTTGAGAGGCACCTCTCTTGGTTCTTCAAGAACTAAATCGAACTTATCGAATTAATTTCTGTGGCATTCATTCTGACTTATCAATCGGTCTTTCATCCCGATTGTGGTGTCTTCACATTATACCAAGGTTCTTCTCTCACTTATAGACAACGGGTCGCGGTTTCCACTTTAGGTGTTTGGCATCATAGGTAACGAATTTCCGAACGTATTGGTATTGGGTTTCGTTACGGGTTGGCGTGGTTTGTATCAACCTGGGCCGATCACAAGAAATCGAGCGAAACGATTCAAGGAAGCACTTAATGGGTTGATAAAGGATATCCATGAAGTCGGAAAGGATTGGAGCAATCATGAAGCTAGAATGGATTGGAACAACCATGGGAATGCCCTTGCTCTTGTACAAGTCATACCGGATACGAGGTGAAGAAGGCGTGTCTTTACAAGGCACGGCCGTGTAGGAGTCTGGAGGTTACACAGAATCATACACGGTCGTATACACGATTCAACGGCACGACCATGTATGGTGTGAAGAATTTCCACAGAAAGATACACAACTAGAAGTATATGGTCGTGTATATTGTCAAGAAGTTCCACAGAATTATACACGGCCAAAGTACACGGCCGTGTATCTCCCCGACGTCAGCCTTCATGTCTTGTTTTGTTATTTTTACGCACTTATTGAAGTGATGTCGTTTTAGGCCTTTATTGTTACGAATTGTAAACCCTAATATAAAGCTCCTAAGGTTTAGAACATTTAGAATATAGAACATACAACATTGAAATTTTAAAAAACACTTTTGAGAGAATTCCTCTCTTGGTTATTTAAAGAACTAATCTAGAACTTATCGGATTTTATTTCCATGGCGTTCATCCCGACTTATCAATCGGTCTTTCATCCCGATTGTGCCGTCTTCATATTATACCAAGGTTCTCATCTTGCTTATAGACAACAGGTCACGGTTTCCACTTGAGGGTGTTTGGCATCTTAGGTAACGAATTCCAAATGTATTGGTATTGGGTTTCGTCACACATTGGCGTGGTTCGTATCAGTTCGGTATTAGAGCTTAGGTTTGTTCAACATCAGTTCAGTTTGAGGAAGGTAACATCAAAACCCTAACTCCAATCATTCATATCAATTGTTACTATTCAATTTCATAGTATTAATTGTCTATTGAAAGTGTAGTACCTACTATTCAATTTTGTTACAAAAAAAGAAAGAAAAGGGGAACGTGATCACGAGCAGCAAACAAAGGCGACAAAAAAAAAAATCTGAAAGAAAAAGTGGAAAAAAATTTCGAGCCCTAGAGTTGTTTTGAATTCTATGGAAGGGAATTGGTGTAGTTTGGGTTAGTTCCGAGAGAATTGAGAAGAGGAATTGGTGAGTTGATATCATCATTGTTTGTGAGAATACACGAGTGACTATGTGATATCATCATTTGAGCGAAAACACGTAAGGTAGTGTATCGTGAGGTTTAATCATATATATATATTTGTGTTAGTACTAATCTTTTTTCTACAAGGACTATGTCATAGCAACATTCTCCTGAAAGTGAGAGGGGAAGGTTTGATGCTAGGTTAGTGATTGAGGCGTTGAGGGGTGAGATGAAGAGAATGTTTCAGGAGGGAATGGAACAAATTCATGAGACGGTAGAGCAAAGACTAGAGCAATCCACAAATGTCTTCCAAGGGCGTAAGAGGGAAAATCGTTTTAGGAGAGTACAAAGGGGTGGAGATGAAATGTCGGATGATGAATTTGATGAGCCTTCTGTCAGGAGTTATCGAGGATATAGTGGTAGGAATAGAGGAACTAGGGATTGGGAAGATAGAGGAGATAGGAATAGAGAGGATAATCAATTGAGTAGCATAAAGATTAAGATTCCTCCTTTCCAAGGGAAGAATGATCCCGAGGCGTACTTAGAGTGGGAGAAGAAGGTAGAGATGGTGTTTGATTGTCATAACTATAATGGGAGAAAGAAAGTGAAACTTGCTGCCATTGAATTTTTGGATTATGCCATAGTGTGGTGGGATCAACTAATGTTGAATCGAAGAAGGAATGGCGAACCACCTATTGAGTCGTGGGAAGAGATGAAAAGGGTGATGAAGAAGCGGTTTGTACTTGCGTATTACTATCGTGAATTGCACAACAAATTGCAAACTCTTAAGCAGGGAAGCCGAAGTGTGGATGAGTATTTCGAGGAGATGGAAGTTACGATGATCAGGGCGAATGTAGAGGAGGATAGAGAGGCTACCATGGCTAGATTTGTTGCTGGATTGAATAAAGAAATTCAAAATGTTGTTGAATTGCAGCATTATGTAGAATTAGAGGATATGGTTCATATGGCTATAAAGGTTGAGAACCAACACAGGCAGAAAGGTAGTAGTAATGCACGGTTTCAACAGGGTACTAGTTCATCCACCTGGAAGACTAACCAATGGAAGAAGGAAGAAAAGCCTTCACCCACCAAACCAAAAGGAGAGCTGAGACAAGCGGGTTCTACTCCTAGTAACCAAGGCAACCCTGATTCTTCTACTTCTAGAAATAGTGAGATTAGATGTTTTACATGCCAAGGTAGAGGCCATATTGCTAGTCAATGTCCGAATAGGCGTGTTATGATTTTGCGTCATGATGGTGAGTATGAGACTGAGGGGGATAGTGAGGAAGATGATATGCCTCCATTAGAGGACGCTAGTGATGATGGGGAGCCTGCAATAGGGAGGTTAGTGGCAATAGTGAAGCGAGCTTTGAATGTGCCGGTGAAGGAAGAAGAGGAGGTGCAAAGAGAGAATATATTTCATACTAGATGTTATCTAGGAGATCATATTTGCAGTTTGATCATTGATGGAGGAAGTTGCACCAATGTGGTGAGTAATTTTATTGTTGGGAGGCTAGGACTCAAAACTATTAAACACCCTAGTCCATATAAATTGCAGTGGTTGAATGATAGTGGTGAGACTAAGGTGAGTAAGCAAGCCTTGATTGGTTTTCGCATTGGTAGGTATGAGGATGAGGTATTATGTGATGTAGTGCCAATGCAAGCGTGTCATGTGTTGTTGGGGAGACCATGGCAATTTGATAGGAAGGTTGTTCATGATGGCTTTTCTAACAAGTATACGCTTGTTCACAAGGGGAAAAACTTTATTCTTAAACCTTTAACACCTAAACAAGTGTATGAGAATCAGTTGCAGCTACAACAGTCTTTTGCATAACATAAGGTGAGTGAAAAGTAGAGGGAGAGTGAGACAGCAAAAGACAATGAGAAAGAAAAGGAATACAAAAGTCAATATCAAAAGGAAAAAGAGAGGAAGGCTGGAAATAGTGTGAGAGACCAAGTTGAAGGGGGATCAACTTTGGTGGTGAGTGAAAAGGAGAGTGCAGCCTTGCAAAAGGAGAGTTGTGTGGCAAGAGCGAGTGTAGTGAGGAGAGCGTTAGTGATGAAGCAACCTATGTTGTTGCTGGTTTTTAAGGAAACATGTCTTAATACTAACGAACTATCTAACTCTTTGCCTAGAGTGGTTGTGTCTATTGTGCAGGACTTTAAAGATGTCTTCCCTGAGGAGATTCCAAAGGGATTACCACCTATTCGTGGTATTGAGCACCAAATTGACCTTGTACCCGGAGCATCGATTCCAAACAAGCCAGTTTATAGGAGCAATCCGGATGAGACAAAGGAACTCCAAAGGTAGGTCGATGAATTAATGGAGAAGGGGTACGTGAGGGAAAGCATGAGCCCATGCGCAGTGCTTGTGATTTTGGTGCCTAAGAAGGATGGGTCATGGAGAATGTGTGTTGACTGCGGCGCCATCAACAACATCACGGTAAAGTATCGTCATCCTATTCCTCGCTTAGATGACATATTAGATGAGTTATATGGGTCTAATGTCATTCCTCATGAGCCTTGGGTAGATATTTCCATGGATTTTGTATTAGGATTACCCAGGTCTAGACATGGTCGAGATTCTATTTTTGTAGTTGTGGATAGATTCTCTAAAATGGCACATTTCATTCCTTGTCACAAAACAGATGATGCTTGCAATATTTCTAATTTGTTCTTTAGGGAAGTTGTGAGATTACATGGTATGCCTAGAACAATTGTATCGGATAGAGATGCAAAGTTCTTAAGCTACTTCTAGAAGACCTTGTGGGCTAAGTTAGGAACTAAGTTATTGTTTTCTACTACTTGTCATCCACAGACTGATGGTCAAACTGAGGTAGTAAATCGAACTTTATCTACTTTGTTGAGGGCCGTCATTAAGAAGAACATTAAAAGTTAGGAGGATTGTTTGCCGCATGTTGAATTTGCCTATAATCGTACAGTGCATTCTGCTACTAAGTTTACTCCTTTTGAAATTGTGTATGGTTTTAATCCACTAACTCCTTTGGATTTATCACCTTTGCCTATTTCTAAGTATGTTAATCTAGATGGCAAGAAGAAAGCAGAATTTGTTAAACAGATCCATGAGAAGGCAAGGCTAAACATTGAGCGAAGAACAGAGCAGTATGTGAAACAAGCCAACAACGGTCGTCGACAAGCTGTCTTTGAACCTGGAGACTGGGTTTGGGTTCACATGCATAAAGAGCGGTTTCCTGTGCAGCGTCGATCTAAACTACTTCCTAAAGGCGATGGACCATTTCAAATCCTTGAGCGCATCAATGATAATGCATACAAGATAGATTTATCCGGTGAGTATCAAGTAAGTGCTACATTTAATGTTACTGATTTGAGTCCTTTTGATGCAGGCGATGATTTGAGGACAAATCCTTTTCAAGAGGAGGGGAATGATGAGATCCATGATGGGAGCCAAGCCAGAAGATGGAATGTGGATCCTCTTAAAGTGCCACCTGGACCTATCACAAGAAATCGAGTGAAACGATTCAAGGAAGCACTTAACGGGTTGATAAAGGATGTCCATGAAGTCGGAAAGGATTAGAGCAATCATGAAGCTGGAATGGATTGGAACAATCATGGGAATGCCCTTGCTCTTATACAAGTCATACCGGATATGGGGTGAAGAGGGTGTGTCTTTACAAGGCACGGCCGTGTAGAAGTCTGGAGGTTACACAGAATCATACACGGTCGTATACACGGTTTAAAGGCACGGCCGTGTATGGAGTCAAGAATTTCCATAGAAAGATACACGACTAGAAGTACACAATCGTGTATATTGTCAAGAAGTTCCACAGAATTATACACGGCCAAAGTACACGGCCGTGTATCTCCCCGACGCCGGCCTTCATGTCTTGTTTTGTTATTTTTACGCACTTATTGAAGTGATGTCGTTTTGGGCCTTTATTGTTACGAATTGTAAACCCTAATATAAAGCTCCTAGGGTTTAGAAGATTTAGAATATAGAACATACAACATTGAAAGTTTAAATAACACTTTTGAGAGAACTCATCTCTTAGTTCTTTAAAGAACTAATCTAGAACTTATCGGATTTTATTTCCATGGCGTTCATCCCGACTTATTAATCGGTCTTTCATCCCGATTGTGGTGTCTTCATATTATACCAAGGTTCTTGTCTCGCTTATAGACAACGGGTCGCAGTTTCCACTTAAGGGTGTTTGGCATCTTAGGTAATGAATTCCGAACGTATTGGTATTGGGTTTCATCACACGTTGGCGTGGTTCGTATCGGTTAGGAATCCGATCAAACCGATCTTGTATCATGAACCGAATTCAAATGCAAAAGATCTTAATTAAACACAAGAATTCGAAAATAATAAGAAGCAAATTTGTCTAAGAACTATCTCAATTCACCCCTAGATATGACACATTTGAGAAGAAAAGAAATCACAATAAAATGAAATTGATACTACTCACAATTTCAAGGTGTTGCACTCGCCACAATTTCAACTCTTGGGATTGAAATTGATAAGAGTCTAATGACAATTAGGAACCCTAATCCTCACGTGAAAATGAACTCTCAATTCTGCAAAATATGGCCTCCTCAAACCCTTTCTTAAGCAAGTATTTATACTTGCTACTCAAAATGCTCAAAATTACAAGTTTGCCACTTTTAAGGTGGCTAACCCTAAATGAAAATTACAGGGAAATAAAAGTGTCCCAAAACCAAAATACAACCAAAATAGTTCATAAAACAATTACAAGATACAAAATAACATAAGTCTTCATGATCCAATGCCTCGGAATAGAAAACAATTGCAGCGGGTCTTTGATTGTCATCCTGAAAAATGTTCTATGTCCAACAGGAGTTGTAGGACATATTGGCATCCCATGGAGAATTATCATTGTACCTGTAAGATTATTCTCAAATTTTTATTAGAAAGAAAGACATAAGGTAAAATATGAGCAATTTAGATCATCATCAAAATTGGGTTCCGAAAAGGTTAACAGTGTTAGAAATTTTCCCATCATCTCCTCGGGCTTCTAAAAGATTTGCCCTCAAATCTAGAGGATCAGTTGTGGAACTGAACCCTAGTATCTCTATTGTCCTGCTCTTCTGGCTAACAATGGTAGTGGGTGGATTTCTGATCTATTTCTGAAACCCCTGGACCTCAAATGGAGTCATTGGTAATAGAACTATGCGTGACTCACCCATGCTGAACATGTAGGTATTTTCAAACCTATCATGTATCACTCGTCGATCATACAACCAAGGACAACCCAACAGTAAATGGAATGCATGCATAAGGACTATATCACACAGGATCTCATCATGATAATTCTGCCTGACATTCACAGGAACCTTTGCGCTAAGGGTAACATGCATACTACCTCTATTATCCAGCCAATGCAAGTGATAAAGACTAGGATGTGGGATAGTAGACAGTTGTAATTTGTCTACCAGTGCAGCAGATATAACATTCGTGCTACTACCACTATCGATGATGAGTACACAAAGGTTACCTCTGATTCTGCAAGAGGTATGAAATATGTTCTCCCTCTGAATATCACTGGTATCAAGAGATATAGATAAAGCCCTACGTAACACATTAAGGGATAGATATTTTCCTCCTGTATGATCCTCAGGTGCGTTGGCAGTCTAATCATCATAATATTCCTGTAGTGCTGTTGGTAGATCTGTAGGTTCAATCTGATCATAATCATCCTCAATATCCTCCCCAGTGTCTTCCATAACAGTAATCACCCTCTTATTTGGACACTGTGTAGCCATATGCCCAAATCCCATGCATTTAAAGCATTTTATCTGGCGCGCTTTCCCACTAGTATATCCGGGAATAGTCTGCCTCGTTTCTAGGGCCACGACCTCTTTACCCTTCCCAATGGGTAAATTTTCTCTCATAATTGTTGGGGTAGTGGTGTCCACTTCCCTTACTCCGTCACCTACCGCCTTTGTTCCCCTTGATCGACTGTCAGCTGATATGGGTCTATTAACAGTACTGGGTCTACTGCTCGGAGCCCTAAAGAAGTTGGACCTCCTTTGTCTCTCTACTTTTAAGGCCAACTGAATAGCCTCATCAAGTGTATTATAGCACTGCAGTTCAACAATACACGCTATTTCATATTTTAGACTTAAGACAAAACGTGTTATAGTTTTCTCTGGAGGCTCAACAGACCCACACTTAATCATAAGGGTCTCAAACTCCTGCACATAATCATCCACTGTTTTGCTTCCTTGCCTCAATGTTTGTAGTCGCATAAATAGTTCCTGTTTGTAGTGTTCAGGAATGAACCCTTTCCTCAATAATCTTTTCATGTCCCTCCAGGTTTGAACCTCAACCTTTCCATCCTGACGCCTGTTGATAATTAGATTCTTCCACCAGAGTGCAGCATACCCTACAAATTCAACAACAGCCAATCAGACCCTGGTACTGTCATCGATCTCATAACATTCGAAGAGACCTTCGACCTTGTCCTCCTAGTCTAAGTATTCATCTGCTGATCCCTTGCCATCATAGGATGGCATCTGTAGTTTCACATACACTAAACCCCGAGGTGGCCTAAAATCCCTATTCTGATTTGGGTTTGCCTTAAAATTATCATCCCTTTCTTCCTTGTTTGGAAGATGCTCCTCACCCATCCTTCTATTCAAATTCCCATCTCCCATCACTCTATTTCGATTAGGATTTTGTGGAGCTACTCGAGGTGGTGTCGGTTGGCTTACCACTAGTGGTTGTGGTAATGTCATTCTGTCAACTCTAGTTGCCAATGTAGCAACTATAGTAGTAAGATCCTGGAGTTGTTCTTCCAAAGTTCTCCTACCTGCCACATTACAACCCTAACCTCCACCAACCTGACTATTGGCTTCATCACCAATTCCCCCATTCACACTGTCATTTGACATAGTTGTAGACTCTTGTATACTGATCCTCAAAACAATTTGACTCAAGGGTACACACTCCACTACTACACTTCCCTTACTCCACACAATAGCAACTACAAAAAATAAGATAAACAAACAAACCCACTTAACTTTACAATTATGTTATTGCAACTCACGTGTAATACTCTTCTCCACAACACATCACAACAACATGGTGCAATAAATTTAATTTCCAAAAGCCACTCCACAACAACACACAAGTAACAACAACAATAAAGATGAGTTACTTCCACGGCAACAACATAAGGGATAATAACAACAAGTGGGCTTGCACTTCCACGGAAAATAATGACAACAAAGGAAAAATATGTTACTTTCCACAAATGTATTCCGAATTCCACAATAGGCAGCAACTTTAAATTTGAAATTCAAACCACTTCACTACTTGCAAGCCTTCTTCAATTGTTAAACAATGAATTCAAATTCAAATAGCACTCATTAACTCCTACAAATTAATGGCATGTGTTTGAATTCAAATAAATTCCTTACTCATCAAAACTCAATGTAAATCTGTAAATTGCACTTCTCCAATTCAGAATTACACAATGGAAATCAAAACAACAAGCTACACATCCTCCTTCACGCTACAACAAGCCACGGCAAGGATTGGTAAGTTTTTTTTTTGCAAGTTCCAAAAGTTGTTGAATTAAATAGCACTCTATGCTTCTGCCCTTCCACGAAAATTATTGATCATAAACTGATACAATAACCTTCCCAATCCAACTCCAACAAACAGCAAATTAAATTCCAAGTCAAGGTAATTTCGTAAGCTTAAAACCACAACAATCGACACAATTTGCAGTTTTCACTATATCACCCTAATTGATGATTAATTCCACGAAATCAAATAAAACCAATCCCTTCTCTCATCATGTGCTCTGATACCAAAAAGATGATGTGCCTAAATCCACTTAGAAGAAAATTAAAAGACTCAAGAAAAACAAACTCAAGTCAACAACAAACCGGTTCCAAAAGGGCAAAAATTGCGTGAACCCTAGTGAAGATGCAATGAAATCCAAATACTCAATGTTGCAATTGTGATACCATAATAATAATCTCTTCTAACATCACACTAATCACATATAATCCCACGAGAATAATCCATAAATTCAAAAGAAAACTTCAATTCTAAGAACTCATTTCCACAAGTGATAATCACATTTCAAGAGGAATTCTTCAAGGACGAACCGAATTCAAATGCAAAGGATCTTAATTAAACACAAGAATTCGAAAATAATAAGAATCAAATCTATCCAAGAACTATCTCAATTCACCCCTAGATATGACACACTAGAGAAGAAAAGAAATCACAACAAAATGAAATTGATATTATTCACAATTTCAAGGTGTTGCACTCACCACAATTTCAACTCTTGGGATTGAAATTGATAAGAGTCTAATGACAATTAGGAACCCTAATCCTCACATGAAAATGAACTCTCAATTCTACAAAATATGGCCTCCTCAAACCCTCTCTTAAGAAAGTATTTATACTTACTACTCATAGGGTTAAAAAGTGCTCAAAATTACAAGTTTGCCACTTTTAAGGTGGCTAACCCTAAATGAAAATTACAAGGAAATAAAAGTGTCCCAAAACCAAAATACAACCAAAATAGTTCATAAAAAAATTACAAGATACAAAATAACATAAGTCTTCATGATCCAATGCCTCGAAATAGAAAACAATTGCAGCGGGTCTTTGATTGTCATCTTGAAAAATGTTCTGTGTCCAACAGGAGTTGTAGGATATATTGGCATCCCATGGAGAATTATCATTGTACCTATAAGATTATTCTCAAATTTTTATTAGAAATAAAGACATAAGGTAAAATATGAGCAATTTGGATCATCATCCAAATTGGGTTATAAAAAGGTTGACAGTGTCAGAAATTTTCCCATCATATAAAGTCCATGAGGTTGGACCCTAGATTTTGCTTGCTTACAAGTGACACACCGCTTAGAAATCCTCTTAACATCTCATTTTATGTGAGGCTAATAAAAGTGTTCCTGCAAAACCCCTAAGGTTTTAGCTACTCCAAAATGTCCCATTAAACCTCCTCCATGAGACTCCCTCACTAATAACTCTCTTAAGGAACAATTGGGAATGCAAAGTTTATTCTCCCTAAACAAGAATCCCTCATGCTTATAAAATTTTCCATGACCACTCTTCTCACAGCGAACATACTCTTCACAAAATTCTCGGTCAGCAGCATACAATTCTTTAATATGCTCAAAACTAAGCAGTTTAGAACTAAGAGTAGAGATAAGAGCATACCTTCTAGAAAGTGCGTCAGCAATAACATTTTCTTTACCTTGCTTGTAGTGGATGACATAGGGAAATGTTTCGATAAACTCCACCCAACGAGCATGTCTTTTGTTCAACTTATGTTGTCCTTTCAAGTACTTCAAGGATTTATGGTCAGTGTGGATCACGAACTCTTTTGGCCAAAGATAGTGTTGCCAAGTCTCCAGAGCTCGAACCAATGCATATAACTCCTTATCATAAGTACAGTAGTTCAAGGTTGCCCTACTTAGCTTCTCACTAAAGAATGCAATTGGTCTCCTATCTTGCATGAGAACTGCTCCAATACCTATTCCTGAAGCATCACACTTAATTTCAAAAGTTTTAGAGAAATCAGGTAAAGCAAGTAGTGGCGCATGAGTCAGCTTATTTTTAAGCATCTGAAATGCCTTCTCTTGTTACTCTCCCCAACTAAACCCCACATTTTTCTTGATTACTTCAGTAAGTGGTGCTGCAATGGTACTGAAATCCTTCACAAACCTCCTATAAAAGCTTGCTAGTCTATAGAAGCTCTGAACATTACTTACATTAGTTGGATTAGGCCATTCTTGGATCGCACGAGTCTTCTCTTCATCAACCTGTATTCCCTGTGCACTAACAATAAAACCAAGAAACACAAGTTTATCTGTGCAAAAAGAGCACTTTTTGAGGTTAGCATATAATTGCTCCTTTCGAAGCACTTCCAAAACATCCCTCAAGTGAGATATATGATCTTCCAAACTCTTACTGTAAATGAGGATATCATCAAAATAAACTACCACAAATTTGCCAATAAAAGTCAAAACACGGTTCATAAGTCTCATGAAAGTACTAGGTGCATTAGTTAAACCGAAAGACATCACTAACCACTCATATAATCCATATTTTGTCTTAAATGCTGTTTTCCATTCATCACCTTCTTTTATTCTAATTTGGCGATATTCACTTTTTAAATCAATTTTCAAAAAGACACTAGACCCATGTAACTCATCTAACATATCATCTAAGCGAGGAATGGGATGACGATACTTTATCGTGATGTTGTTGATTGCTCAGCAATCAACACACATTCTCCATGACCCATCCTTCTTAGGCACCAAAATCATAGGCACTGCACATGGGCTCATGCTTTCTCTCACGTACTCCTTCTCCATTAAGTCATTAACTTGCCTTTGGAGTTCCTTTGTCTCCTCTGGATTACTCCTATAAGCTAGCTTGTTTGGAATAGATGCTCCGGGTACAAGGTCAATCTGGTGCTCAATACCACGAATAGGTGGTAACCCCTTTGGAATCTCGTCAAGGAAGACATCTTCAAAGTCCTGTACAATAGACACAATCACACTAGGAAAAGGGTTAAGAAGTTCGTTAGTATTCAAACAAGTTTCTTTAAAAACTAGCAACAACATAGGTTGCTTCATCACCAACGCTCTCCTCACTACACTCGCTCTTGCCACACAACTCTCCTTTTACAGGCTGCACTCTCCTTTTCACTCACCGCCAAAGTTGATCCCCCCTCAACTTGGCCTCTCACACTCTTTCCAGCCTTCCTCTCTTTTTCCTTTTGATATTGACTTTTGTGTTCCTTTTCTTTTTCTATATCTTTTACTCTCTTACTCTCCCTCTGTTTCTCACTCACCTTATATTTTGCAAAAGATTGTTGTAGCTGCAACTGATCCTCATACACCTATTTAGGTGTTAAGGGTTTAAGATTAAAGCTTTTGCCATGGTGAACAAGTGTATACTTGTTAGAAAAGCCATCATGAACAACCTTCCTATCAAACTGCCATGGCCTCTCCAATAACACATGACAAGCCTGCATCGGCACTACATCACATAACACCTCATCCTCATACCTACCGATGCGAAAAGCAATTAAGGCTTGCTTACTCACCGTAGTCTCGCCACTATCATTCAGATACTGCAATTTATATAGGCTAGGGTGTTTAGTAGTCTTGAGCCCCAACCTCTCAACAATGAAAGTACTCACTACATTAGTGCAACTCCCCCCATCAATGATCAAACTACAAATATAGTCACCTAGATAACATCTGGTATGAAAGATATTATCTCGTTGCACCTCCTCTTCTTCCTTCGCTTGCACATTCAAAGCTCGCTTCACTACTGCCACTAACTTCCCTGCTGCAGGCTCCTCATCATCACTAGCATCTTCCAATGGAGGCATATCATCATCTTCACTATCCCCCTCAGTCTCATACTCACCATCATCACGCAAAATCATAATGCGTCTATTCGGACATTGACTAGCAATATGGCCTCTGCCTTGGCATTTAAAACATTTAATGTCACGATTTTTAGGAGTAGAAGAATCAGGTTTACCCTGATTACCAGGAGTAGAACCCCCTTGCTTCTGCTCTCCTTTTGGCTTGGTGGGTAAAGACTTTTTTTCCTTCCTCCGATGGTTAGTCTTCCAAGTAGATGAACCAGCACCCTGTTGAAACTATATAGTACTACTACCTTTCCTCCTGTGTTGGTTCTCAACCTTTATAGCCATGTGAACCATATCTTCCAATTCCACATAATGCTGCAATTCTACCACATTTTGAATCTCTCTATTTAACCTAGCAAGAAACCTAGCCATGGTAGCCTCTCTATCCTCCTCAACATTCGCTCTAATCATAGTAACCTCCATCTCCTTGAAATACTCATCCACACTTCGACTTCCTTGCTTAAGAGTTTGCAATTTGTTGTGCAATTCGTGATAGTAGTAAGCAGAAACAAACCACTTCTTCATCACCCTCTTCATCTTTTCCCAAAATTCAATAGGTGGTTCGCCATTCCTTCTTCTATTCAACATTAGTTGATCCCACATGATAGAGCCATTTTATACTCAATCTTTATAGTATAAATTGTGTTAAATTATTATTGATTTTATAGAAATCATAAGGAAATGGTACTTTAATTCTATCATCGTGATAAATCAGGTTAAATGGAGTCAAGGATGCCAATTTAAGTATTTTAGAGAAGTCATCTATAACTTGGATCAAGACAAGAAATTACACCACCGGAGGAAGCACGGTTTGAGGCACGGCCAAGGTTCAAACCGTGTTACACACTGGACAAGAAGGCGAAAATGAGGACTTTGAATAGAGAGAGACACGGCTTAAGGCACGGTAGTGGTGGAACCCGTGGGATAAACCGTGCTTGAAGCCGTGGTGGAAGATAGATGTGCCAAGGAGAAGAAAGTGTGGAACATCAACCAGATGAAGACACGGCTTGAAATCTAGCCGTGGGTGTAACCGTGCTACACACTGGACACGGATGAAGACTTGAAGATTATGCATAGACGAAGGCACGACTTGAAATCTGGCCGTGTGTTTAACCGTGGTTCACACTGGGCGCGGTTGAAGACTTGAAGAATATGCACAGAGGATGGCACGGCTTAACCCACGGCCGTGTGGTGGGGCGTGCCAGGCAGACGTATCTTCACTTCTCAAAATCTACTTGAAAAAGGAAAGATATTTTCGTATCTTGCTAGCAAAAGATCACATGCTATCCATCTAATAGTATAAATAGAGCCAACCCTAGAGGGTTAGGACAACTTTTGAACTTTTGATCTTTGGAATCTTGGATCTTGAAGAAGGAAACGCGGAGGCAGAGCAAGCAACCGGGTTCATTATGTTTCTATCTTTTATTTTCGTTTTATTGATGAACATGTGTAGCTAAGCTACTTTTCTAGCCAAAGGGTCATAGATGTTTAATTCTCCACGAATTGTGAGGTCTAATTGACTTGTATTTATTCTATTCATTGCTTTCGGGTATTCATATATCTTCTGATTGTTTTGTCATTATTATCTTTGTTGATTGGTATGAATAGAGCTCTTCTACTCAATTAGCAAGTTAATATATTGTCAACTAGCACGTCAAATCCGTAATTGTTTGATTGTTCTAGTCTTAGTGACGCAATAACATGTTTGGTTATAAAAGAGATGATTGAATTCATGTTATGGAGGTGTGTGATCATGTTTAAATAGGTTATCTTATAATCTACTGGCATGAATTGGTAGTCTCTCTAGATCTTAATGCTATTGATAGATTAAATCCTAAGCGTTTGTCTAAGGGTTGTTTAATCAATAAGAGAAATAATTCAAAGCGCTTGTCGGAGGTTATCGAGGAAGTAAGGAGAGATAGGTTGTTAGAGCTTGTTGATAACCATAACCAATTTATCTAGGAACAAGAATAGAGAACATTTGCATCGATGATCAATTCCTAAAATTAAACCATCTTGATTCCTTTGGCTAGGCTTTTACCAATATCTGATTTTCTTACCTTATTTTACTTTATTTGATTCACAAACAAAACCCCCCATTTTCCTTTTTCTTATTGTTCTCTTTGAATAGAAATATCTTTACCAATCCCTGTGGATTCGACCCTACTCACCACTATATGCAAATCATATAATTGTCTAGGAGTAGGTTTTATTTTTGTTGGATTCGACACCCATCACCACCACACTATGGCATAATTTGAAAACTCAATGGCAGCAAGCTTCACTTTCTTTCTCCCACTATAATTGTGACAATCAAACACCATCTCGACCTTCTTCTCCCATTCTAAGTATGCCTCGGGATCATTATTCCCTTAGAAAGGAGGAATCTTCATCTTTATACTACTCAATTGATTATCCTCTCTATTCCTATCTCCTCTATCTTCCCAATCCCTAGTTCCTCTATTCCTACCACCATAACCTTTATAACCCCCGATAGAAGGTTCATCAAACTCATCATCAGAATTTTCATCTACACCCCTTTGTCCTCTCTTAGAACAACTCTCCCTCTTACGCCATTGAAAGACGTTTTTAGATTGCTCTAGTTTCTGCGCCACCATTTCATGAATTTGTTCCATTCCCTTCTAAAACATTCTCTTCATCTCACTCCTCAACGCCTCAATCATTAACCTAGCATCAAACCTCCCCTTCTCACCTTCAGGAGAATTTTGTCTCGACATAGTTCCTGCAATAAAAGGTTAGTACTAACACAAATAAATAGAATGAAACCTCACGATTCGCTCCCTCACGTGTTTCACTCAAAGAAGGATATCCCACAATCACTCGTGTATTCTCACAAACAAAGATGATATCAACTTACTAATCCCACTTCTCAATTCTCTTGGAACTAATCCAAACCACACCAAATTCTTCCGTAGAAATTAAGAACAAACTCTCCGGGCTTGAATTTTCCTTTTTCTTTCTTTTTTTTTTGTTTTTGCTTTCGTTCTTCTCCTCTCTTTTTTGCTTTTTTTTTTTTGTTTTCGTTCCTTTTTTTTTTTTGTAACAAGATTGATAGAATGAAACTACACTACTCAAGAAACAATTAACACTATGGACTTGAGTATGAAGCGATGGTAATACGAAACTTCGTATGAACGATTGGAGTTAGGGTTTTGATGTTACCTTTCTCAAACCGAATTGATGTTTAACAAACCTAGGCTCTGATACCAAACTGATATGAACCACGCCTACGTGTGACGAAACCCTATACCAATACGTTTGGAATTACAACCCAAGATGCCAAATAATCAAAGTGGAAACCGCGACCCATTGCCTATAGATGAGGCAAGAACCTTGATATATTCTGTTGACGCCACAATCGGGATGAAAGACCCATTGATAAGTTGGATTTGAACGCCACAGAAGAGATCTGATAAGTTCAAGAGAAGTTCTTTGGAGAACCAAGAGAGGAATTCTCTCAAATTGTATTAATCAATGTTGTATGTAAGTTCTATCTTTTGTTTTCCAACCCTAGCAGCTTTTAATAGGGTTTACAACTCATAAGGAAAAAGCCCAAAACGACATAACATAATAAAGTTGCGGAAAAATAACAAACAGACAATTTACGCCGGCGGCGTAGTAGCCAGCGTAGGATATACGCCGGGTATATATGCGGACGGTGTAGTGAATGGCGTAGTCCCTCTGTTGCACTCTAATTGCAACGTCGATTCAAAGCCAGTAGCATTTAAGCTAGCGTTGTCAAGGCCGGTAGCTTTGATCTCCTTGAATGACTTGTACAAATGCAAGTTCATTCTCATGGTTACTCAAATCTCTTCTAGCATCTTGGATATCCTTTATCAGCCCGTTAAGTGCTTCCTTGAATCGTTTTGCTTAAGTTCTTGTGATCGGTCAAGGTGGCACTTCAAGAGGATCCACATTCCACCTTCTAGCTTGACTCCCATCATGGCTTTCATCACTTAAGTTGAAAAAACAAGCAGGTTTACTTCATAGAAAAATTGGTTGGGATAAATTTCTCTTGAAATTTCTTCGAGAATACCTTAACGCCTAGTTAAAGAGGTAAAGAAAATCTTTTACTTAGTGATCCCTTATAAAAATAGTCTTAACTATTCATAAAAAAAAAAAGAAAATGGCAATTAGAGCCTTTACTCCAATGACTTAGGTAAGTGAGTTAAGAGCATCCAATCTTAAATGTTAGTGTGAGGAAGAGTTTGTAGGGGTCCCTTTAAAACCTGGTCACTTGGGTGATGAGCCCGGGATGTGCTAACTCAATGAACTCACAATAACGAGAAGGGCGGAAAGGCAAAAATTTTAGTACCTTAATGAAAGCTAGGTTGACATGGGCAAGCTTTGGTCCCTCAGAAGAGTGAAGGCTAACTCCGCTGTTAATTAAGGCAAATTAAAAAGAAAATGTTGAATACAGGGCAATAAGTGAAATAGAGACTAAATTGAAGAGGGAGAAATTCTAGGAAAAAAATGGATACCATATGCTTTCACTTTTTGTTATCTTGTTTAGAGAGGAAAAATTGAGGGAGATTATACTTGATAATAACCAATGAAGTAAATGGATGTTTTTCCGTATGGACTAAGTATTCTTCTTTTGAAGGAGAATTCAATTGTTAAACACTGGGATTAAAAATCTATTTTATTTAGATTAACTACTAAATTTCAACTAGATTATTCTAGTTACAAGTTTCAGTATGGTTAAGGCAATGGGCACCAAAAGTTCAATGATAGATTTCTCTTATTCATTTCAATTATTTTGCTCAAGGACAAGCAAAAAGTCAAGTGTGGGGATGTTGATAAGATCACACTATACTTATATTTTCTTTTGGGATTTATATTAAATTTATTTCAACATTATAAGAAAATATAAAGAAATGGTACTTAATGGTGTTTATTGTTAAAATTCAAGTTTTGAGGACCTAAAAGTAAAATACAAGTTAATTGGAGGAGTTGTTCACAAAATTGAAGAAGCAAATGGAAAATTGCATTGAAGACCGCCGACCTTGACTATTTATGGGATGTCCATGCGAAAATTTGTCCAAAACCTTTTCTTGATTGATTTGCTGACTCAATTCCTCATCAGATCAACCTTATCCTCTTCCTCTTTGGATCTATAAATAGAGCCCTTGCGTGAACCTATGGGATGCATTCTTGTTTTCTAGGATTTCATCTTCTCTTTAATTCTTTTTCATGTTATTCCAAATTTTAGTTTGAAGAAAGAATGTTACCTTGCTGAAGTTTGCTTTCAATTGAAGAATTCTAGGAATCATTTTGGAAGATTGAAGTTCTACAAACTCTTGAAGATTATAGCAATTGTTTCATTTATTTTATTTTCTTTTATGCAATTTATCAGTTTATTTTTATTATTCAATATGAATTCCATTGCACCTATTCATTTAAATTGTTTTTATGCAATCCACACCATAATGCTCTAAATCATCGCTGTAGGAAACATAATGAAGCCATAATTCAACTAAAATGATCATTGTATTCATGTTATAGGACATATAGATATGTGGAGTTTTCATGTGAGAATTTCTACTATGAATTGTATTTTATAATTGAAATCAATGCATAGAAATTTAAATGACTCAAAAGAGAAATTTAGGATTTATTAGGAATTCCTAAGTAAGATTTAATAATTTATGCGGAAGCAGTGTTATTGAATTTTATTAGAATTTGACCTAAGTATTTCATGCAATATTTTTTATTTAATTTTTCACTAAGGGATTAGGAGAAATTATTTTAAAGATATTAGGCAATCATATAATTAGGAAATTTCTGATAGTAAATTAGAATCCTCCATTGATTTTTTTTAACGGGAGCTATTAAATTAAATTGGGGTTTTAATACTTTAAAAGCTGAAAAAGGATTAAGGTTTTGTCAAATTTCTTGTGAAAATCCATATAGCTATAAGTTATTATAACATAAAGGTAATATGATTAGTAAAAATTAGGGTGGATTCTATTTTCCCACCATCCATTCATCTTTTTTCAACACAATTCTCTTTTTACACATTTAGTATAATTCATTCACATTTTATTCTCATCAAATGTCATTGCCTAAATAATAGTAGAAATTGATATAGGTCTATTACTTAATCAATCTTCATGGTTCGACACTCTTCTCTCACTATATTGCTTGATCTGATCCGGTACACTTGCCGGTATTTATTCACACTTATTTTATATCTCTTTTTGTGTGGATCAAGTTTTTTGGTTTGTTGTCAGGAATTGATATGACTCACAATCTCACAATTTCAATTGTTGCACTCGCCACAATCTTAACTCTTGGGATTGAAATTGATAAGAGGAAAGTGATGTTCTAATATGAAAAATGGCCTCCTCAAACCCTACTTTAAGCAAGTATTTATAATTGCTCCCTTTAGGGTTAGAAAATGCACAAAATTACAACTATGCCACTTTTAAGGTAGCCGGTCCTAAAAGACAATTACAAGCAAATAAAAGTGTCCCAAAAGAAAATACAGCATAAAATAGTCCAAATAACAATTACAAAATAAAATTAAACAGTCTTCATCATGCGAGCTCTTCCATAGGATTCGTCGGCCCAACTCGTTGTCGGTTCAGGTTGGTCCATGGATAACCCACAAGCTGAGTCTGAGTGAGTTTATCCATCACCTTATAAAATATGATAAGTGTGCCTGTTGGAAAACACAATACAAGAATAATAGAAAGAAGGTTAATTTATAAATAATTCCAGGGTCGATTTGCTCAAAATGGGCCCTCATCGCCAAAATTCGAAATCCTTTAGTTCTTGCCCTAATGATAGGTCTTATCGAATTTTGATTCCTATCACTTGTCTTTCGAGGTTTACATTTGGATTGTTTTGGTTGTGCTTAATCCCCTTTTAGCCACATCATCTTTTGGTATCAAAGCTTATCATTCTTGGATATGCAATCTTCATACATGTTCATATTTGTGGATTTGGAATTATAAAGATTGACGGTTTATGCAATTTTGATGACTAGTTTGATTTCATTGTGTAATTGGTCTTTCAATTGGGTTTTATGTGCTTGGGCTTGGTTTTGAGCACATCATAATTTGGTATCAGAGCATCATCATACTTAAATTCATTCTTGATCACGTCCTTGTTGTGGGAATTGGTTCATAAATATTGAGGAATTGTGCAATTGTTGAACTAGTTTGATTGACATTGTCTAATTGTCTTTCAAATTAGTTTTGCATGTGCTTAATCTTGGTTTTAGGCACATCGTCTTTTGGTATCAGAGCTTGCGATTGTGAGGAGGGGTTATTTGATTTTGAATTTCAGAAATTTAGGGTTCTTGAGTTTACATTTTGATTTCGAAATTGAAAGTGGAAAATTGAATTATTTATGTTGTTACTTGATGTGGCGTGATTATCTTGCTTGGGGAGTTGAACTTGCTGCATGTTGGAGTGCGTTTTGAAGTCTTGTTGAAGCTCCATTTGATTGATATTTTGGTGTAAAAAAAAAAAAGAATAGTAGCACATCTTGTGATTCAAAAGTCATAACTTGAAGTTACCTCAATTGTGAAGAAGTAGAGGTGTATTTTTTCTTGGAGTGATTCGAACATAAGGGGGGCTTAATGTACAATTTTCAGAAGTGAGTATATGGGTTAAGGAAGTTATTTGAATTTCAAAACACACATTAAGTGATAGAAGTAATTGTGTGTTCATTTGAAATTGAAAGTGACTCCTTACCATTTGTGGAATATTGCAATCAATTATCTCATTTTGAATTTGAATTTAAGCTGGCTTTTGTTATGAGTTATGGTTTGAAACTTGTATAGAAGTGAAGAAATTCAAGTGCGGAAGAATGTATTTGGTGTAATATCCTTATTAATTTAGTAAAGGTTGTATACATTTGGTGTTGGTTATTATATGTGTTGTCAAGAACATTGTGGTAGTGGTGTGAAGCATTGTAAACTGTAAGCATAAGGGATTTTTGTGTGGCGGTGAATAGTATGTTGTGAATGTATTTAATTGCTGCCAATTGTGTATTTAAGTAGTAAGAAGCCGAGGTAAGAAAAAGGTAATTGAATGGTAGAATTTGAATTCAAACACATCCATTAATTTGAAGTAGTTATTAAGTAGCATTAAGGATTCTTGTTTGAATTTGAATTGTCTTACCTTTTATGGAGAAGGTTGCAATTAGTGGAATTATTTGAATTTTTACTTGCTGCCTTTGTTCTGAAGTTTCGGTGTAAGGAGTTGCAACAAGAAGTGTTGTGTGTGTTAAGGCAAGTGATACATTTGAAGTATTATTATTGTTGCTAAAAGTGAGTGCACCATATGTATATGTAGAGTAAGTTGTAGGTTGATAACTTGTGTGGAAATGGAGAAGTGCACCATGACTTGAAGGTGTATGTGTGTGGTGTTGTATTTTTGTAAAGTTAGTGAAGGGTATATGTGTATTTTTGGTGTGGTTTTGTGTGTGTTGATTAGAGAATTGTTGCTAGTGTCGTGATTAGTGGTGGAACCGTGAGCAAGGGAGTTTTGTGACAGTGGAGTTATGCATTTGTGCTTATGTTAAGGTGTTGCAATTTGTGATTTATTATAGTGTGAAACCTTAACAAGAAAGGAAGGTTTTGAGTAGTAGAATTTAAAATTTAAACAAGTCATTAAAGTGTGAAAGTAATTGAACTAGTTACTTAAACACTTATAGTTGAATTTAATTCTATCTACTTGAAAGTAGTTGAGTGTACTTCACTTGTAACTTGGTTGTGTACTTGAACCATGGAGGTGTAAGGATCATTATTGTGTTGTTGGATTTAAACACAATAATGTCTAGTGAAATGTTTTGTTATGCTGGTATGTTATGCTGAACATTGACTACATTTACTACTAAGGATGATGAACAAAGGAAAAACTTGTTCCATACTTCTTATAGGGTATAAGGAAATTTATGTGTCCTTATAGTTAATGGTGTTAGTTGTACGAATGTGGTAGCAGCATCGTTAGTATCGAAACTAAAACTTGCTACTGCTCCACATTCTGAACCGTATAAATTGCACTGGCTTAGTGATCAAAGGAGTTTGCATGTGACCCAAAGAGCTAAGATACCTTTTAGTGTAGGGGATAAATACTGTGATGAAATCGAGTGTGATATTCTACCTATGTGTACATCCCATATATTGCTTAGCAGGCCTTAGTTATATCACAAGAGGGTCTTACATGATGGCTTTAAGAATACTTATATATTCAAAAAGGAGGGAAAACGAATTATTTTGAATTCGATGTCGCCTTTAGAGGTTTGAAGGGTTCAGCAACAAATTAGTAAACCATCAGAGGGCCATGTATAGTTGAGCCAACCCTTAAAGCACAAAATGCTTCAGATACAGATATGCCAACCTTTAGAGGATCCAGATGATTATAATCAGATGAGCAGACTACAAGAAGACTAAACTGTTCAGGGACAATTGTGTTCACCTTCAGAGGTACTAGAGGCTCATGAGCAGTTGAGTAAGCTATTAGAGGATCTGAAGGTCAGAGTCAAATGAGCCTATTATCAGAGAGCCAGACTGTTTAGAGACAATTGTGTTCACCTTCAGAGGGTTTAGAAGGCAGTGAGCAGTTGGGCTAACCAAATGAGGGCTATGAGGATCAGCGCCATACAAATGAGTTAGAAAATGAGGAAACAATATTAGTGGAATAGGTTGAGATAGGGGAGACCTCAATAAATAATGGATCATTATTTGTGTTGCAAAAGAGATACATCCTAGAAATGGAGTAGAGAAAACAATCAGCCCTTGTGGTATTTTAGATATTGGGATTTTGCAGTGATACTTCTTCAGGTGGCTTACCAAGAGGAAACAAAATCTCTACTGCATTTGATTTGTCAAATTTGAGGACAAATCTTTTTAAGGCCCGAGGAGATGATAGGAATCAAAATTCGTCAAGACTTATCATTAGGGCAAGAGCTAAAAGATTTCAAATCTTGGTGATGAGGGCCCATTTTCAACACATCAACCTCAAAATTATTTGTTTACTAACCTCTTTTCTCCAATTCGTGTATTGTATATTCCAACAAGCACACTTATCATGCTTTACAGGGCGATGGACAAACTCACTAAGACTCAGCTTGTGGGTTATCCATGGACCGACCTAAACCGGTGATAAGCTGGGCTGACGAATACTATGGAAGAGCTAGCCTCTTGAAGACTAACTTTTATATATTTGTTATTTACATGGACTATTTATGTTGTAATTTCTTTTAGGACACTTTCATTTTATTTGTAATTCTCATTTGGACCGGCCACCCTAAAAGTGGCATAGTTGTAATGATCAAAATCTAGCTATTAATGTACTATGCAGGTTAATGACTACATCTCTTAATATTGAGGACGTGTAGAGGGAGAACCTATTCCATATTCCCTACAGGGTCCAAGTTAATCTTTGTACCCTTTTTTATTGATCGTGATAGTTGCACCAATGTTATAGTTGCTGCATTAGTGAATAAACTGCGACTAGTCACTACACCTCATCCTAAGCCCTATAAATTACATTGGCTGAGTGAGCGAGACAGTCTACATGTCACATAGAGGGTTAAGGTTCCAGTCAACATAAGGAATAATTACCGGGATGTAATTGATTGCAATGTTCTCCTTATGTGAGCATCACATATATTACTAGGTAGACTTTGGTTATCTGATAAGAGGGTACTGCATGATGGGTATAGAAACATCTATATGTTTCAAAAGGATGGTAAACAGGTTGTTTTGAGTCCTATGTCACTAATAGGGGTGCATGAAGCCCATGAGCAAATTAATAAAACCCCTAACAAAAAGTCCTTGATAGTAAAGTAGAAGGGATTGGGGGATGACCTTAATAGAATAAATTAGATACAGGTAATTCAGAAGCCTTCAAGACAATAGACACTTGCAGACTAAGATTTTCAGTCTAGGGGATTCTCATAAGTGTGCAATAAAAATAGAGGAACCATCAGATTTGAGGACAAATCTTTCATAGGTCCGAGGAGATGATGGGAATCAATTCATGGTTCTTATAGAGTTGCTCAATGTGGGAATCAAAGCGTAAGAACGGAAGGTAAACACCCTTAGGTTGGCCATAAAGGCCGATGGCTTTCATCCTAGACTGGCCATTCAAGGTCAGCAACATGGAGATAGGTTGGCCATAAAGGCTAGCGACTTAGGCTCTAAGGCTGGCCTTTAAGGTCGTCAGCATAGATTGCCAAAGTCGATGGCTTATGTAAGTGATTCGAACAAAATTTCGTGACTTTTCGCATTTGTTTTCCCTTTGCTATATATTTGTTATTTTGTAAGAATTTGAGGACTTTTGACAATTGAGAAAATCTATTGTGAAGTTTATTCTTCAATTTACTCTTATCAATCCATGGGATTGTAGTGAATGACAGTATTAGATTGTTGTGTGTCATATCAACAAATTCGTACTAAGACTACTCTCTTACTAGTGCATCATATCCGGTAAAGGTTTAGGGCTTATTTTATGTTATCGTTCGTTATTTAAATCTTGGAATTCAATTGCTATTGATTGTTGCCTTAAAATTGTAATCATTAGATCTGACCATAGTTTTAAGCACATCACAAACACTACATATATCACGGATTTAATGCCCTCTTTGCTTGGGTTAGGAAATCAAAACCACATGTCGTCTCCAGGCTCCAATAACCCTAAGCAATCTTTTGAGATAAGTCATAAAGTCAATATACACTTTTATATTATACATTAATAGACTTCAAAATACATATATGTATACTAAGCCCATATAGGGTATAGATTGTGAAACGCCTACAAGCTCAATCACCCCCAAGCAATGAATCCCTAGACTAGGTATTCCTAAGTCTCAATTAAAGGGTTGCATTCCCTAGTTTTACTTAATTCCCAAAGATCAAGATAAGGTATGCCCATGGAGTATACCCTGTAGGGCCTTTCCATACCACTAAATGATTCCATTGACCATCTTACATCTAAGATTTTGTGATGCATGATTTGTTTTATTTAAAGTTGAATAATCTTAAGTTAAGTTATTTAGCGTCAACTACAAATAAATACAAACACTTGTAATTTCTATAGTCTAAATGCGAGGAGAAGTAGAAATCAATTAGCTGGGTATAATTAAGATCAATTGGCATTCAAGCACATACAATACCCTAAGTTACCTTCACATACAAATCCAATTCATATATAAGATATTTATAAACATACGAGTGTGTTAACTACAAACACAAGCAATGACCCTCTTGATTTAGGGGAAAATCTTTTAGAAGCTCGAGGAGATGATGAGTAATTTTCCAACACCATAGATGCTCTTAGAACTAGATTTGTATGATGATCTAAATCACTCATATTTCACTTTATTTCTTTTATCTAAAAAATATTTGAGTAATAATCTTATAAGTACAATAATATTTCTCCATGGGATGCTAAATGACTTACATTAGTTGATGGCCACGGGACATCATCAGATTTGCATCCAAAGGCCCGTTCTGATTAATTTCACTTCGAAGCATTGGATCTTGAAGATTTATATTATTTTTGTACTTTGTTATTGTTATTGGACCATTTTATGTTGTAATTTTCATTTAGGACCAGCTAACCTAAAAGCGGTGTAGTTATAATTTTATGGACTTTTTAACCCTAAAGGGTGCAAGTATAAATACTTGCTTAAGTAGGGTTTTGAGGGGACTTTTTCATAATAGACACATCATTTTTGTGAGAGAATTAGGGTTTATCCTTAATTCAATCCCTTTTATCAATTTCAATCCCAATAGTTGGAATTGTGGCGAGTGTAATAAGAAGAAATTGTGAGTTATATCAATTTCTATTTGTTGTGTTTCTTTTCTTCTCTAGTGAATCATATCTAGGGTTGGATTGAAGTTTTCTTGGTCAGATTTGAGTGCATGTGTAATCAAATTATTATTGCCTAATTGATTGGTTTTTAGCTTTGAATTCTATTCTTCCATTTCGCACATTTTTGAACCGTGAAAGCAAATGTCGTGGAAGGTGGATCACGGTCAATTATCCATTTGATTTTGTGTAATATTCACATAGCTTTTCAAATTTAATTAGTGATCTCCATTGAGGAATATATCATTGTGATATTCATTTCATGAACTATAGCATTCGGATCAACTATTGCATTTAGGGGTCACACAACAATATTGCTCCAAATTGAACTGAATTGACCTTGTCTTTTGGGATTATTAGTTGGATTATTTTTCTTATGCTTAATTGCCATTTAGGCACATCATCATTTTGGTATAAGAGCTTAACATATTTGGTTCATTTCAATCTTGATCACGTGGTATTGAGGAATTGGTTATAAACATTGAGATTTGACGCCATTGTTTATGTGATTGGAAGCTAGTTTGATTGACATTGTCTAATTGTCTTTCAAATTGGTTTTGCGTGTGCTTAAACCCCCTTTTAAGCACATCAAGAAGACATAAGTCCCAATCAGTAACATTCTTGCCAACCATTGCTCTTAGTAATGTACCAAGAGTATGATTAACAACTTCGATTTGACTGTCAATCTGTGGATGGCAAGAGGTACTATACATAAGTTTAGTATTAAGTCTTATCCATAGTGTCTTCTAGGAGAAGATAAGAAACTTAGTGTCTCTGTCAGACACTATATTGTGTGGAACACCATGCAATTTAAAAATCTTCTATACAAAAAGGTTAGCTATAAAAAGTGCATCATTTATTTTGTGATAAGGCACAAAATGGGACATTTTACTGAATCTATCAATAGCCACCATGATAGAATCCTTTCCCCTTTGAGTCCTAGGTAGACCCAAAACAAAATCTATGCTGATATTAGTCCAGGGTTTAGTAGGTATAGGTAAAGGCATATATTCATCCTAAACTCCTTTCTTCCCTTTTGCTCTTTTGTAAACTCCACACCTTTCCAACACCTTATGAACATCCCTTATCATACCCTTCTAATAAAAATTTTCTTTTAACATGGCTAGGGTTCTCTTCACACCAAAATGACCATACAATCCTCTTGCATGTGCTTCCCTCACCAATAATTCCCTTATAGACCCACAATGTATACATAACTTTCCAGCTTTATACAGAAATCCATCTAATATGAATCAAAATCCGTTAAGACCTATCATTAGGGCAAGAGCTAAAGGATTTCAAATCTTGACAATGAGGGCCTATTTTGAGCACACCGACCTCGGAATCATTTGTTTACTAACCTCTTTTCTCTTATTCATGTATTGTATATTCCAACATGAACATTTATCATGCTTTATAGGGCGATGGACAAACTTACTCAGACTCAGCTTGTGGGTTATCTATGGACCAACCTAAACCAGTGATGAGTTGGGCCAACAAATCCTATTGAAGAATTAGCATGTTGAAGATTATTTTTACTTGTAATTTATTTTCTTTGGACTATTTATGTTGTAAGTTTTTGGGAAACTTTTCATTTGTTTGTAATTATGTTTTTAAGACCGGCCACCCTAAAAGTGGCATAGTTGTAATTTTGTGAACTTTTTAACCTTAAAGGGAGCAAGTATAAATACTTACTTAAGTAGGGTTTTGAGGAGAATTTTTCAAAATAGACTTCACATATTACGTGAGAGGGTTAGGATTTCTTCTTAATTCATTTGCTTTTATCAATTTCAATACCAAGAATTAGAATTGTGGTAAGTGCAACAAGGAGAAATTGTAAGTAATATCAATTCCTTTTTGTTGTGTTTCCTTTTCATCATTAGTGAGTTATATCTAGGGTTGAATTGGATGTTTCTTGGTCAGATTTGATTGCATTTGTAATCACATTCTTATTGCTTAATTAATTGGTTTTAGCCTTGCTTTTTAACCTTCAATTTAGCCTCATTTGAACCGTAGATCAATTTGTTTGAGAAGTGGATCACAGAATTGGATCTTCTTGTGTTGTGTGTTAATCACATGGGATTTCAAGTGTGTTTATTATTGAAATTGAGGATTTCATCTTTGTAATATTGTTCCCTTGAAAACTATAAAATTCGGCTCATCTTACATCATAAGGGATCATGCAATTTTTTTATCCTTTGAACCAATTTTGATCTTGTCATTTTGGAATTGTTCCATTGGTTTATTTGCATGTGCTTAAACTCCCTTTTAGGCACATCATAATTTAGTATCAAAGCTTTATCATACTTGAATTCAATCTTGATCACGTCCTTTGTTGTGGAATTGGTTACAAGTTGATGTGCCTAAAGGGGGGTCAAGCACAATCAAATAACAAGGGATGAACTTACAATGAAAAACCACGCCACACAAGAAGGAACAAGCCTTAATTTCCAAAAGAAATCCGAAATATTGATGAATCAAAATGATATAAGGATCAACCGATGGTTAGTTATAAAATGGAATGAGATTCAATTCAAATTCGAAAGCTCCCAAATCTGAATTTAGAACCCTAATTTCACAAGAACAAGAACAACATAAAATTAACTAATTCCTCACCAGATATGACGCACTAGTTTGGAGTTAGGATCAACTTGTAATTTGTTGATATGACTCACAACAAATCCAAGTCCACTCGCCACAATTTCACTAATGAAATTGATAAGAGAAAATGCTTGCAAGAGGAGACTCTCACGGCACAAAAGGGGTGTTTTTCTCAATGTTCAAAAAGCTCCCTAAAAAACCTAATTTGCAAGTATTTATACTTGCACCCTTTAGGGTTAAAATGACTAGAAAATCACAACTATGCCACTATAGGGTGGCCGGTCCTAAAGGCAAAATTACAACCAAATAAAATGTCCCATAAGCTTACAAAATAAATGGTTCAAAAATAAATTACAAATGCAGAAAATAATCTTCAGCAAGCTAGCTTCATAATGGAATTCGTCGGTTCAACTCATCTCTAGTTTTAGGTCGGTCCATAGATAACCCACAAGCTGAGTCTTAGTGAGTTTGTCCATCGCCTTGTGAAACCAAATAAGCATACCTGTTGGAATATACAATTCATGAATAAGATAAAAGAGGTTAGATAATAATTAATTCCGAGGTTGATCTGCTTGAAATGGGCCCTCATCGCCAAGATTCGAAATCCTTCAATTTTTGTCCTAATGATAGGTCTTGTCGGATTTTGATTCCCATCACAAGTAGTGAAGATTTAACGCCATTGTTCATGTGATTAAAACTAGTTTGATTGACATTTGCTAATTGTCTTTCAAATTGGTTTTGCATGTGCTTAATCTTGGTTTTAAGCACATCACCGTCAATCATGTAATACCCCTCAAACATCTTTCCCTTGGAACATTTCTCAATAATTGCTTTTAGATAATCATCATGCATATATTGTTCCTTTAGTAATTCAAAACCAAGCAGTTTCAATTGAAGGGAAGTAATAAGTACAAACCTGCGTCACAAAGCATCAGCTACCATATTCTGGTTACCTTTCTTGTACTTAATCACATTTGGAAAATTCTCTAGAAACTCCACCCATTTGGCTTGGCGTTTTGATAGATTTTGCTGACCCTTGAAATGTTTCAATGAATTATGATTTGTATAGATAATGAAATCTCTTGGAAAGAGATAATGTTGCCATGTCATCAATGCCCTCACTAAGGAATAGAATTCCTTATCATATATTAAGTAATTCAAAGTTGCACCACTTAACATTTCATTAAAGTAAGCAATAGGCCTCTTATCTTGCATCAACATAGCACCAATTCCTATCCCAAAAGCATCACACTCTAATTAAAAAACTTTATCAAAATCAGGTAAAGCCAATACTAGAGCACTAATAAGTTTTTCCTTTACCTCTTCAAAACTCTTTTAGGCATTTACACCCCAAATAAAATGGACATTTTTCTTAGTCAGTTCAGTTAATGGACTGACAATGCTACTAAAGTTATGGATAAAGCATCTATAAAATGAAGCTAGTCCATGGAAACTTCTTACCTTAGCAATTGATTTTTGTGCTGGCCATTTTCTAATAGCCTTCACTTTCTCCTCATCAACCCTAAAACCAAAACTAGATATAATAAATCCTAAAAATGTTACCTCAGTTCGGTATAAGGAACACTTTTAGAGATTTACAAATAACTACTATGCCCTCAAGATTGAAAATACTGCCTAAAGATGCTCCACATGATTTTCTAGGCTTTTGCTATATATCAGAATATCATCAAAATAAACAACAACAAATTTACCTAGAAACTCCTTCATTACATGATTCATTAATCTCATAAAAGTACTAGGAGCATTACTCAAACTAAATGGCATAACCATCCATTTGTATAGTCCATGGCGTGTTTTAAAAGCGGTCTTCCACTCGTCTCCTTCTTTCATTCAAATTTGATGATATCCGCTTTTAAAGTCCACCTTGGAGAATACTTGTACACCATACAGTTCATCTAACATATTATCAAGTCTAAGAATAGGATACCTGTATTTGATGGTAATTTTGTTGATGGCTCGGCTATTAATGCACATCCTCCAAGTACCATCCTTCTTAGGGAGAAGAAAGGCTAGAACAGCACTACGACTAAGACTCTCCCTGATAAAACCCCGTTTTACTAGCTCGTCCACCTAATGTTTTAATTCCTCAACCTCTTTAGGATTCATGCGGTATGCAAGCCGATTTAGCAAAACTGACCCAAGTAAGAAGTCGATGGCATGCTCTATACCTCTCAAAGGTGGTAAACCCTCTGGCAAGTTGTGAGTAAAAAGGTCACTATACTCATCTAATACTTGAGATACCATAGGAAGTAGATGCTAACATCCCTCCATCTCTAGGGCATACCTCATCTGCAATAAGTATAATGGGGTCTCATCTGTTATGGCCTCCTTTAACTCAGACTGTCCTATCAACAAGATCTTTTTCTTCCTAGATTTCTTGGCCTCTATTGGAACCACTTTGACCTCTGATGGTTTACTAATCTATTTCTGAACCTCTTGGACCTTTAAAGATGACATTGGGTTCAAGATGATACGTTTACCCTGTTTTTAGAATACATAGGTATTTTTGAAGCCATCATGTAAAACCTTCCTATCATACAACCAAGGCCTACGAAGCAATATATAGGATGCACATATAGGAAGAATGTCACATTCAATTTCATCATGATATTTATCCCCTATACTGAAAGGTACCCTAGCCCTCTAAGTCACATGGAGACTCCCCTACTGATAAGAGTAAATTAACCCTTGTAAATCATGGGCGTTAGTGATGAATTTGTGTAGTCTTTTGAATAAAATCAATGCGGATTTGGTAGTTAATAGATAAATATATCAGTTTCAGGGTATAATACCAAAGAGAAGGAGAAAGATAACAAAAGGAGCATGATTGAAGCTTAAAAGATCAAGTTAAAGCTACTTATGGACAACACAGGGAAAATCACTCCTGTGTCATAAACTGTGGGCACACTTGAAGATGAAAGTTGTCACTTGGAAAGGAAGCACGACTTGTGATATGGGTGTGCTTGAAGCCACGGCAGACGCTGCGAAGACGTGGAAAGCTCTAGAACTTGGCACGGTTTATAATCTAGCCGTATTTCTAGCCGTGCCAAACACTGAACAAGAATGAGGAATTACAGATTATCAACCAGAGGGAGACGCGGTTTGAAATCCGGCCATGTTGTTGGGCGTGTCAGGCGACTGTTATTAACTTATCGAGATTCACTTGGAAAAGGAAAGATACAGTCGTATCTTTCCAGCTGAAGATGCTCAGCCATTCCTTAGGAAGTATAAATAGAACAACCCTAAGGAGAGGATGAGGGAAGCGGCACAATAGAAACCCTAGAGAAGAGAAGTTGATGCCAGAATAGTTTTCGGATTTAAAGCCAAGATATTTCGTGTTTGAATTTTCCTTATGGATTCAATTATTTTCTGTTTTGTTCTTTTTATTAGATTCATGAGTAGCTAATTGTTTCATACCTGGTCCCTTGAGAAACCCCTGATTGTCATGTAACAGAATTGTTGATGTTCAATAATTAATTCTAATCTTTAAGTTTATTCATGTTGCAATCATAGTTTGTTCATCTTGATATGTGCACAGTATTAGGATGGGATTAGATCTCTATTATTAAGATTGAGAAATCGTTTAATAGAGTAGATCTGGCATGAAAAAAAAGACCCCTTGTAATCCTAGAGATAGGTTATAGGAGGTTTTCTATATTGAACGAGGTCATTGTGGTTTAGTTCAATTGAGAGTCCTAGGATTTTATTGCAATCTTAATTATGTTAATTAAAGAGAGATCATAATTGACTTAATTAGGATTAGAGATTATTGATCTTGAGAAAGACCTTAATCTATTATAAGAAACTCCGCAGATCAGAGATTGGGTATTAATCATTGGAAAGTTTGGAATTGAATAAAAGTTGCATGAGAATTAGGGGTAGATCTTGGGTAGGGTATGTTTAGATCATCGAATTAATTAAGGGAGTGTTTGAATATATTTACTTTGTTCATTTTATTCATTTCTTTCATATTTAAGCAATAATTAGGATAATTGAGATCATCAATAGTGAGAAGTTAAATAGTAGGATAATCGTTAGTACTAGTACTTATAAGTCTTCGTGGGATCGATACCTGTACTCCTATGCTATACTGCTAATTAATAGGTATACTTGCCTGAGAACTGATCGTAAGCTAGGATTTAGTATAGGGTTTAACTTGTTAGAACGGTCAAATCGTACATCACCTGCTCACTCAGCCAATGCAATTTATAGGGTTTTGGATGTGAGGTAGTTGCAAGTTTCAGTTTTGATACTAATGATGTAGCCACAACATTAGTACAACTACGACCATCAATAATAATAACAGATAAATTACCTTATACCCTACAAGAAGTATAAAACATGTTTTCTTTTTTCTTATCATTAGTGGTTAGAAATGAAGTCAAAGCTCAACGCAGTACATTAGCAGATAAATGCAAATCACCTCCCTCCTGATTATTATCCTCATTTATAACAATATTAGACATAGTTATTGAATTGAGCTGTATAAAGACAATTCAAAGGCAAGTGTAGTAGAATTCACAATCACCCTTTTACGCCAACAACAACAACACTACTCCAATTAAACTTCACATACACTTCTACACTTCAATCACAGCAACAATAAGTAGGGGTAATAATAAACACTTCTCTAAATAGTAAGTTAATGATTCCAACTAAGCAAAGTGTTCAAAGCATCAATACATAATAACTTCTACACTTTAATGCTTGCTTTTGAAATTCAAACTTAACCACTAAAATACCCTTCACTCACGGTATATACACACACTTACAATCCACGGTGCAGCAACCTTTCACCACTACACAAATGATACACTACGTTGTATCCTTCACCACATAAACTCACTACGCCACACACACACTCACTCTTGGTGCAGCATACACACACTTCAGCCCTCTTCCAATCACGACACAATAACACAAATGCAACTCTTAATGAATCTTCTCTGCAAATGGTAAGAAACAATTCAAAAATATTCAAATTGTATTCAATCAATACTACACAATAACTCTTCAAACTTAATGGTCGTTTTTTAATTCAAATAGTTTCCAAATCCTCCACACAAAAGCAAATCTAGAAATTTAAATTACACTCCTTGATACGAACCACGCCAACCCATGACGAAACCCAATACCAATACGTTCGGAAATTCGTTGCCTAAGACGCCCAAACACCTAAAGTGGAAACCGCGACCCGTTGTCTATAAGCAAGACAAGAACCTTGGTATAAAAGTGAAGACGCCACAATCGGGATGGAAGACCGATTGATAAGTCGGGATGAACGCCACGGAAATCAATCCGATAAGTTCGATTTAGTTCTTGAAGAACCAAGAGAGGTGCCTCTTAAAAGTGTTTAATGTTCAATGATGTCTAATCTAAGTTGTTCTAAACCTTAGGAGCTTTTATACTAGGGTTACAATTCGTGTAAAAACAAGTCCAAAACGACGTAGTTTAGTTAAGTGACATAAAAACGCGAAACAGAACAAGCTGGCCGACAGGGGATATACGGCCGTGTACACAACCGTGTACTTTAGCCGTGTACTTTTCTGTGCAACTTCCGGCAACATACACGCTCGTGTACTTTGGCCGTGTATCTTTCTGTGCAACTTCTGGCAACATACACGGCCGTGTACTTTGGCCGTGTATCTTTCTATGCAACGTCTGGCAACATACACGCCCGTGTACTTTGGCCGTGTATCTGTCTGTGGATTTGCTTGACTCCATACACGGCCGTGCCTTGAAAATACACGCCCTCTTCAACCCGTGTCCAGTATAACTTGTACAAAAGCAAGGGTCTTCCAATGGTTGTTCCAATCCGTTCCAACTTCATGATTGCTCTAATCCTTTCCGGCTTCATGGATAACCTTTATCAACCCGTTAAGTGCTTCCTTGAATCGTTTTGCTCGATTTCTTGTGATCAGTCCAGGCAGCACTTCAAGAGGATCCACATTTCTTCTTCTGGCTTAGCTCTCATCATGGATCTCATCACTCCTCAATTTCGAAACATCATATAATGAAATTCACTTCTCTTCCTTCACAAATAATGTACTTCAATTCCGAAACACACACAATGAAATACAGTTCCTACTTTCCCTTCTTCTCACAGCAAGATGAAGATCACAAGGATTACTACAAAATCTCCACTTCCTCTTCACCAACAACAAGTATAACACAACAACATCACAATTAACTACTTCAATTCCACTTCAACAATTTCCACTTAAGAAAAGAAAATTCAAAAACCCTAATTTCCAATAGAATTTCATGCAAACCCTACTATAAAACCTTTGCTTTGATACCAAAAAAGATGATGTGCCGTACTAATTGGATAGCAAACACATCAACAAGTGGCATGACGAAAAAATTCCAATCAATAATTAGTGTGACCACTAACTTAAAAAATGTTCCCTAATTCATGAGATTGATACTAAATTGATATATAGAACAAAGCATTTATGTAAGTATCAATGGATAACAATGGAAATGAACCAAAATTCCACTAAAATTGAAATGATTCAAATCTGAAATGAAAGAACCCTGATTCACGTAGGTAATGACAAGTCACAAACAAATTGCACTTAGATATGACTCACTAAATACAATTTAAAGAAAAAAAAACAAAAGGAAGATTGAAATTACTCACAATCCACTCAAGTTGGTCTCACTACAATTTCACTTGTGAAATTGATAAGAGATCTTTTTACAAGCAAGGGAACCTTTATGGCAAAGAAGGTGTTTGATTTCAAAAATGTCAAAAGTTCTCTAAAAACCCTAGTTAGCAAGTATTTGTACTTGCTTCTGTTAAGTTAAAAATAACACAAAAATTACAAAGATGCCACTTAAGTGGCCAGTTCCCAAAATAAACAATTATAAGTATAAATGGTCTTCAAGTGGCCGGTTCCCAATTTAATCCTTAGTGCATTTTATTTGCAATCTTGTAAAACTGATAAATGTACCTGCTAGAATGTACAACAATTATATAATGCAAAAGTAGATACTAAATCAACGTCCTTAGGGTCTAGTTGTTCATGGAGGACCCTTGTCGCTAGATTTTGTAATCCCTTAGCTTGTGCTCTAGTGATTGGTCCTATAAGAAATTGATTCCTATGACTTCACGGAAAAATGCAAGTGTTTTTCAATCTCCAAAATGTGTTCCCAAAACCCTAAACAACAAGTATTTATACTTATACTAAATATGGAAAAAAAATTAACATAAAGAAAATAATGAAAAGAAATTACATAACATCATATACTAAGACCTAATTATGGAAACAAAAACAACATAATAGAAATAGCTGGTCTTCAAGCTCCATTTGGGTTAACAAACACTCAATATAAGGTCGACTCCTCTCGATTCATTTTGGTTCATCATAGACTGTGACTCCTCTCCAAGCTAAGTGCTAATGTGTTTGATAATCTGCTATCGCTTAGTTGATAATCCCTACTATCGAAAATGGTTTGATTCCCATCATCTCCTCGAGCCTGTGGAAAATTTGCCCTCAATCTAATGGGTCCTTTGTTGTATATGAGAATTCTTGAAAACCTCCTAGGCTAAAAACCTTGGTTTGCAAATGCTTGTTGTCCTAAAGTCTTGATTGCCCAATAGTTTTGTTGATCTGTTCTTGGAATTCATGGACCTCAATTGATGACATATAAGTCAAGATAATCCATGCACCATCCTCATGAAACACATAGGTGTTTCTAAACCCATCATGCACCACTCTCTTGTTAAACAGCTATGGTATACCCAATAGTATATGAAATGTGCACATAGGAAGAACATCACAAACAATTTTATCATGGTATTTTTCCCTTATGCTAATTGGAATTATGTGCCTAAAACTAAGATTAAGCACATGCAATTGGAGCAATTTATAAACCCCAATTCATTTGTTCAATTTTGATTCAACTCTACTAGGTTTAGCATGAGCCTTTATGGAAATGCAATGAAATCCAAATGCTCTAAATTGCAAATAACAATTCCACAATGATAAATTCCTCTAAAATAACAATGATCACAAATAAATCCACGTAAATTACACACAATAGCAAGAACCAATTCTGTGATCCACTTTCCCAACAAAGTGGTCTACGGTTCAAAATGATGTTAAATTGAAGGTTAAAACTCAAAGGACAAAACCAATCAATTGAAGTAACAAGAATTTGATTACAAATGCAATCAAAATTTGGTCAATATACTTCCAAATCAACCCTAGATACTACTCACTAAAGAAGAAAGGAAATTGCAACAAGGTAAATTTGATATTACTCACAAATTAGCCTTGGAGCCACTCGCCACAACTTCAAATTGGGATTTGAAATTAATAAGAGCAATTTGAATTAGGAAAAACCTAACCCTCACACGTAAAAGTGTTATTTTCTAAAAACTTTCACCCTCAAAACCTTACTTAAGCAAGTATTTATACTTGCTCCCTTTAGGGTTAAAATTCCACAAAATTCCAACTATGCCACTTTTAGGGTGGCCAATCCTAAAACTCAATTACAACCAAATAAAAAGTGTCCCAAAAGCTTACACATAAATAGTCCAAAGAAATAATTACAAATAAAAATAGTCTTCATCATGCTAGCTCTTCCATAGGATTCATCGGCCTAGCTCATTGCCGGTTTAGGTCAGTTTATAGATAACCTACAAGTTGAGTCTTAGTGAGTTTGTCTATTGCCCTGTAAAGCATGATAAGTGTGCTTGTTGGATTATACAATATATGAATAAAAGAAAAGAGGTTAGTAAACAAATAATTCCGGGATCGATGTGATCAAAATGGGCCTTCATTGCCAAGATTTGAAATCCTTTGGCTCTTGTCCTAATGATAGGTGTTGACGGATTTTGATTCCTATCATGGAACCTTAGCCCTCTGATTGACATACTGACTGTCTTATACACTTAACCAGTGCAATTTATAAGGATGAAGATGAAGATTAGTGACTAGTTGCAATCTATTTATTATTACAGTAGATATGAAATTAGTGCAACTACCACCATCAATAAAAAGAACACACAAATTACCTAGAACCTGATAGGGAGTATGGAATAGTTTTTCCTCTATCTATCCCCAACATCTAGAGATGTAATCATTACCCTGCGTAACACGTTAATAGATAGATATTTATCATTTCCCTCATCTTCTCGTGCCACAGCATCAGGATTATCATAATACTCTTGTAGCACTATTGACAAATCATTAGGCTTAAGTATCTCTTCCTTTCCCTTTGTATTTTCCACCTCCATAGCAGTTATCATCCTTTTGTTAGGACATTGAGTTGCCATGTGTCCAAAGCCTATGCATTTGAAGCATTTTATTTGATGAATCTTCCCACTTATTGACCCTAGCATTGTTTGTCAAATATCAACCCCAACAACCTCTTTTCCCTTTCTAGAGATTTCCCTCTCCCTATCAGTAATAGTTGTATTTGTGTCCACAGTCTTATCAATTCGCTTTTGTTCCATCTACTAACTATCTGACCCATGAGGTTTTATACAAGTTCCATACCTGTTGCTTGCTGATCTAAATGGAATGGATCGCCTCTGTATCTCCACTTTCAAAGCTAGATGGATGTCCTCATCAAGGGTATCATAACCCAAGAGCTCCACAATGTAAGTAATTTCATAATTTAACCCTGGCACAAATCGTCCTAAGGTTTATTTAGGAGGTTTGACTAACCCACATCTAATCATTAGTGTCTCGAACTCCAGTACATACTCTTCAACTATTTTGCCTCCATGCCTTAGTGTTTGGAGATATATAAACAACTCCTACCTATAGTGCTCAAGTATAAACCTCCTTCTCATAACTCATTTCATTTCTTGCCAGGTATGTATCTCTACCTCACCATCTCTTCATCTACTAGTGATAGGAATCAAAATCCTATAGGACCTATCACTAAGGTAAGAGCCAATAGGTTACAAAATTTGGCGATGAGGGTCCTCGTTGAGCAAACCGACCTTAAAAATATTTGTATACTAACTTCTTTTCTATTACTTATTTGTTGTGCATTCCAGCAGGTATACTAGTGGGTTTTTACAAAGCGATGGATAAACTCGCTAAAGCTCAACTTCTGGGTTATTCATGGGCCAACATAAACCATAGAAGAACTGGTCCAACAAATTGTTCACTTAAATAAAGATCGGCCATTTAAAGAACATTGAATTTGTAATTTGTGATTAGGGAACCGGCCACTTAGTGGCATAATTGTAAATTTTTGAACATTTTTACCCTAAGAGGAGCAAGTATAAATACTAGCTAACTAGGGTTTGTATGGGGCTTTTGATATTTTTGAACAAACATATATTGTTGCCATAAGAGTGAGTGAGTCCTCTTGCTAATACACATACTTTTATCAATTTCTAGTAAATTATAGCAAGTGAGGCTTGGAATTTCTTGTAAGTAGTATCAAAAACTTCTAAGTTGCTTCCTTTTTATTACTAATGTGTTATATCGAATGATAATAGGTTATTTTTCATCATTTGTTATTCATGCCAATTAGGTTTCATATTGTTTCAATTTTATAAGATTAGAATTGCATGTTATATGTAATTTGATTGGTATTGGAATATTTTGTAATTCATCCAATTTAGATCACGCCAATTAGGGTTCACATGATTCTAAGCATCACTCCATTTTATGTTCCATTGAGCATTTGGGATTGATTCTTCAATTTAGTAGTGTTCATGTGCTTGGATTCACTTTTTAAGCACATCATAATTTGGTATCAAAGCAAATTGTTACATGGAATTAGGGTTTACATGGCAATTGGAATCACGTTATTTGTGGAATTTGTTTAGTTAATTCTTCAATTGCAATTGTGTGCTTGTGATTTGGAATCAAGGCACATCATAATTTGGTATCAGAGCATAGGAATTGAGGAAGGGATTTACGTGATGATCATTTGATAATTAGGGTTCTTGAAGTTGATTTTGGATCCAAAATTGTTGAAGTGAATTGTAGTAGTGCTTATGGATTTTATTTCAGTCTTGTTGTTGTTGATTGAAATGGACATCGAATACTTATGGTAACATTGTCTTCTTTGAGTTTGTCGTAAGTAAGGAGGAGTGATCCTTTGTGATCATTTAGGAAAAGTGAAAATTTGAAACATAGAAAAGTGAATTGTGTTGGTAATTTCAAAAATTGTATTTGCCATTTACAAATTTCAGATTTGCATTGCGTGGAGATAAGGAAAATATTTGAAATTTAAACACCTTCTTTTAGTTGAAGAAGTTATTATGTATTAGTTAATTAAATGATTATTTGAATTTGAATTTGCCTTTTCCCATTTGTAGAGAAGGCTACATTAAAAGTGGTATTTGAATCTTGTTGTTGCCGTGCTTAATATAGATATCCAAATGTGATTGCTCTGATACCAAAAGATGATGTGCTTAAAATGGGGTTTAAGCACATGTAAATGAACCAAATTACAATCCCTAAGGGACAAGATCAATTTCAGTCCCAAAGGACAACAAATTGCTTGAACCCTAGTTGTTGTAATATGATCCGAATAATAAAATCAAGGAGATGAAAACCACAAAGATGATAATCCTTGATAGAGCCATTTTATACTTAATCTTTATAGTATAAATTGTGCTAATTCATTATTGATTTTATAGAAATCATAAGGAGATGGTACTTAATTCTATTATGGTGATAAATCAGGTTAAATGGAGTCAAGGGTGCCAATTCAAGTAAATTAGAGAAGTCATCTACAACTTGGTTCAAAGACAAGGATTTACATCGCCGGAGGGAAGTACATGGGTGTGTAATTCAAGTACACGGCCGTGTACTTGGTTTTGAATCAATAGGAAGATACACGATTGAAGTACACGACCGTGTATCCGCCTAGGGGGAAGCACAGTTTGAGGCACGGCCATGGTGCAAACCGTGTTACACACTGGACAAGAAGGCGGAAATGTGGACTTTCAACAGAGAGAGACACGGCTTAGGGTATGGCCGTGGTGGCAGCCGTGGGAGAAATCGTGCTTGGAGCCGTGGTGGAAGCTAGATGTGCCAAGGAGAAGAAATTGTGGAACTTTGACAGAGGATGACACGGCCTAGGATCTAGCCGTGGTGTAGACCGTGGTACACACTGGACAAGGATGAAGACTTGTAGATCATGCACAGAGGAAGGCACGGTTGAAAATCTAGCCGTGGGTGAAGCCGTGGTAGACACTGGACACGGAAGATGATACGTGAATTATGCACAGAGGAAGGCACGGCTTGACCCACGGCCATGTGGTAGGGCGTGCCAGGCAGACGAAGATTCACTTCTCGAAATCTACTTGAAAAAGGAAAGATATTTTCGTATCTTGCTAGCAAAAGATCACATGCCATCCCTCTAACAATATAAATAGAACCAACCCTAGAGGGTGAGGGTAACTTTTGAATCTTTAATATGGAATCTTTGGATCTTGAAGAACCTTGGACCATCTTAGAGGCAGAGCAGGCAACCGGGTTCATCATGTCTCTACTTTTTATTTTCGTTTTATTGATGAACATGAGTAGCTAAGCTACTTTTCTAGCCAAAGGGTCATAGATGTTTAATTCTCCACGAATTGTGAGGTCTAATTGACTTGTATTTAATCTATTCGTTGTTTTCGGATATTCATATATCTTCTGATCGTTTTTTCATTATTATCTTTGTTGATTGGTACGAATAGAGCTCTTCTACCCAATTAGCAAGTTAATATATTGTTAACTAGCACGTCAAATCCGTAATTGTTTGATTGTTCTAGTCTCAGTGACACAATAACATGTTTGATTATAAAATAGATGATCAAATTCATGTTATGGAGGTGTGTGATCATGTTTAAATAGGTTATCTTATAATCTACTGGCATGAATTGGTGGTCTCTCTAGTTTTTAACGCTATTGGTAGATTAAATCCTAAGCGCTTGTCTGGGGTTGTCTAATCGATAAGAGAAATAATCAGAGAGCTTCTCTTGGTTATTGAGGAAGTACAAAGAGATAGGTTGTTAGAGCTTGTTAATAACCATAACCAGTTTATCTAGGAACAAGAATAGAAAACATTTGCATAAATGATCAATTCCTTGAATTAAACTATCTTGATTCCTTTAGCTAGGCTTTTATCAATATACGATTCTATTATTTTGTTTCGACTTTATTTTGATTCATAAACAAACCCCCCCTCGTTTTCTTTTCATCTTTATGCCCTTTGAATAGAAATATCTTTAATCAATCCCTGTGGATTCGACCCTACTCACCACTATATGCAAGTCATATAATTGTCTAGGAGTAGGTTTTATTTTTGTTGGATTCAACACCCATCAAATTTTAGCGTCATTGCCGGGGATTGGTGTCAAATTTATTTCTATTCTTGTATGACTTGTTCTTCTCAGACAGGTGAACTAACTTATAATCCGGAGATTGAGAAGACTCTAAAGAGGCTGCGACAAGAAGCTAGATCATCCCCTGGACTGAACTTAGAATCGGATTTGTCTGATTCATCCATTGATTCTGAAAAAGAAGACGATATGGCAAATCCCGAGAGAACCTTAAGGGAGTTGGCTGCACCGGATGTGAATCAACAACCACTTTATATTCACTATCCCGAACTAGCTATTGAATTCGAGTTGAAATCTGGGTTGATACATCTGCTTCCCACCTTTCATGGTCTTAAGAATGAAGATCCTCATAAGCATTTGAAAGAGTTTCATATAGTGTGTTCTAGTATGAGGCCGCAAGGGATAACCGACGATCAAATCAAGCTACGTGCTTTCCCGTTTTCTTTAAGTACTAAAGCTAAAGATTAGTTGTTTTATTTGCCTCCAGGTTCTATCACCACTTGGACAGATATGGTGAGACTCTTCTTGGACAAATTCTTCCCCGCATCCAGAGCCGCCGGTATAAGAAGAGAAATTTGTGGTATCAAACAGAGGGACACCGAGACTCTTCATCAGTATTGGGAGAGGTTCAAGCAACTGTGTGCAAGCTGCCCACAACATGGGATATCTAAACAACTCCTCATCCAATATTTTTACGAAGGCCTACTTCCGATGGAGAGGAAGATGATGGATGCTGCAAGTGGAGGTGCCATAGTAAACAAAACTCCTGGTCAAGCTAGGGAATTGATCTCCATTATGGCTGCCAATTCGCAACAATTTGGGTATAGGCATGATACATCTTCAAGAAAGGTAAATGAGGTAAGTGTGTCTAACCTTGAACATCAAATTTCTAATCTAACCTCCCTTGTGCAGCAGATAGCTCTTGGAAAAACACAGCAGGTGAAGGCTTGTGAAATTTGTGCTGCTCCTAATCATCCTACCGACATGTGCCCCACATTACAAGATGACAACCATGAACACGCCAATGCTGTAAGAGGATTCCTAGGACAACCACAAAGGAAGTATGACCCCTACTCGAATACTTACAATCCTGGATGGAGGGATCATCCTAACTTCCGATATGGGAATAACCCTCAACATTTCCAACAATTCCAGCCTAAGCCATCACACCAAGTACCCCAAGCTCCTTCCACTTCAGGTATGTCTCTTGAGGATATTGTTAAGTCTCTCGCTGTTAATACCAAACAATTTCAGGAGGAAACAAAGCAAAGCATTCAAAACTTGGAGAATCAGGTAAGCCAACTTGCTTCTGCTGTAAACAGATTAGAAACTCAAGGTAAGTTACCTTCTCAAACTATTACAAACCCGAAGCAAAGTGTTAACGCAATTACCTTGAGAAGTGGAATAGAATTGCAGGGATCAAATAAGAAAGGACACCCATCTACTCTTGAGGAAGAGACTAAGCAAGAAATTTCAACTCCGAGCTAGCAAGACAACTAGATTAGCAAGTCTCTAGTTGAGCCATCAAATGTCACATTGATACCACCTCCTTTCCCCTCCAGATTGGCGAAATCCAAGAATGAAGCGGAAGAAAAAGAGATTCTGGAAACTTTTCGCAAAGTCGAGGTAAATATTCCTTTGCTTGATGTAATTAAGCAAATACCGCGCTATGCTAGATTTCTCAAAGACTTATGCACTAACAAAAGGAAGCTGAAAGGCAATGAAAAGATTAGTGTGAGTGAAAATGTTTCAGCTATTATTCAGAAGAAGCTTCCTCCTAAATGCAAGGATCCAGATATGTTTACTATTCCTTGCAAAATAGGTAATCTTGGAATCGCTAAAGCCATGTGTGATTTAGGAGCTTCTATCAATGTCATGCCTTTGTCTGTTTATCAACGTTTAAATGTTGGTCCCTTGAAGGAAACGAGTGTCATTGTTCAACTTGCTGACAGGTCCAATGTTTATCCTGAGGGAGTTTTAGAGGATGTTTTAGTTCAAGTCAATGGGTTGGTTTTTCCTGCTGATTTTTATGTGCTTGACATGGACGATAGTGATTCTCATACTTCATCACTAATATTATTAGGTCGACCATTCCTTAAGACTTCTAAAACGAAAATTGATGTAAATGATGGAACCCTCACTATGGAATTTGATGGTGAAGTGATTAAATTTAACATTTATGATGCCATGAAACATCCTAGCGATATCTCCACTGTTTTTGTTGCGGATGTTATTAACCCATCACCACAGGCACCCAAGCTAGAATCAAAATCCTTATCCAAACATCTAGCCAGGAACATCTAGCCAAAGACGTTAAAGAAAGGCGCTTCATGGGAGGCAACCCATGTCAAAAAAAAAAAAAAATTGTTTTATTTTGCTTTAGTTTTGTTTTATTTTAGTTTTTGTTTTGTTGTGATTTTTGGGTAGTTTTGAAATCTTTGGATTAGCTGCAGCAAGGATACACATAATCGGATGACACTTTCCAGAGCTTAAGGGGAGAACTCCAATACGAGGGAAGTACCAGTATTTCCTATCTCTTATCCTCTAATGTTCCTTGAGTTGTTCATTCCTCTTTCATTGTGCTGAATTTGGAACAGTGAGGACACTGTTCAAGCTAAGTGTGGGGGAAAGGATAATAAAATATAGAGAATAGAGAACTGACTTATACTCTGAATATTTGTCCTTAAGTAATTTTAAGCCAATTTTTTTTCAAAATTATCATGAAATCTAGAGATTGTACTAAATGTTGTAATAAGCATCTACAAAATGTGAAATTGACTTGTTCAAATGTTTTACTCACCCACTGCTGTGATTAGAATACATGGTTAAAATTAAGTAGTGAAATCTTTAAGAAACAAATTTACCTTGTATTTAGCTTTAGAATTGGAAGTCTAAGAGTAAGTCGAGTCCCTAAGTGAAAAATAAACAAGTTTACTTCTAGGTTATATTAGCTACTGTATACTCTTTGAAGTTTTTTGTAAAGCAATCATAACACTTAGTGAAAAAAAAAAAAAAGAATCAAGCATAGCCATTACTCCAATGATTCAACTAATTGAGTTAAGAGTATTCAAACTTGAATGTTAGAGTGAGGAAGAGTCCGTAGGGGTATCTCAAAACCCGGTCACTTGAGTGATGAGCTCGGGATGTTGCCGACTCAATGAACTCACTATAACGATAAGGGCGAAAAAGGCAAAAGTTCATGAAAAGAAGTGGGCAAAAACCCGTCAAAATAGATGCTTGAATAGATCAAAAGAACACGAATGTAAACATTCATTGAATAAAACAAGACGTATAAAAGGGAGAATATCTAGCAAAGAGCTTATACCATATGCTTTTACTTTATACTGCAAGGATTATATGCTTGATAATATTAAATGAAGTTTAATTGGGTGTTTTTCCTTAGTGGATTAAGTATTTACTTTTGGAATAAAAATTCTTTTGCCAAACATGAGGATTAAAGTTTGTTTTGTTTAGATTAGCTATTAAATTTTGTCCATGGTAATTTGATCACAGGAAACCAGTTTGGTTGAAGTAGTAGACATTAAAATTACAAGTCATGAATTACAAATGAATAGATGCTTGGAATGATGAAAAGAAAGTTTGTATAATCTATGACAGATTTCTTAATTGATTTGATTCAATTGCTTGAGGACAAGCAAGAGTTTAAGTGTGGGGGAATTTGATAGAGCCATTTTATACTTAATCTTTATAGTATAAATTGTGCTAATTCATTATTGATTTTATAGAAATCATAAGGAGATGGTACTTAATTCTATTATGGTGATAAATCAGGTTAAATGGAGTCAATGGTGCCAATTCAAGTAAATTAGAGAAGTCATCTACAACTTGGTTCAAAGACAAGGATTTACACCGCCGGAGCGAAGTACATGGGCGTGTAATTGAAGTACACGGCCGTGTACTTGGTTTTGAATCAACAGGAAGATACACGATTGAAGTACACGGCCGTGTATTTGCCTAGGGGGAAGCACGGTTTGAGGCACGGCCATGGTGCAAACCGTGTTACACACTGGACAAGAAGGCGGAAATGTGGACTTTCAACAGAGAGAGACACGGCTTAGGGCACGGCCGTGGTGGCAGCCGTGGGAGAAACCGTGCTTGGAGCCGTGGTGGAAGCTAGACGTGCCAAGGAGAAGAAATTGTGGAACTTTGACAGAGGATGACACGACCTAGGATCTAGCCGTGGTGTAGACCGTGGTACACACTGGATAAGGATGAAGACTTGTAGATCATGCACAAAGGAAGGCACGGTTGAAAATCTAGCCATGGGTGGAGCCGTGGTACACACTGGACACGGAAGATGATACGTGAATTATGCACAGAGGAAGGCACGGCTTGACCCACGGCCGTGTGGTAGGGCGTGCCAGGCAGACGAAGATTCACTTCTCAAAATCTACTTGGAAAAGGAAAGATATTTCCGTATCTTACTAGCAAAAAATCACATGCCATCTCTCTAACAATATAAATAGAACCAACCCTAGAGGGTGAGGGCAACTTTTGAATCTTTAATCTGGAATCTTTGGATCTTGAAGAACCTTGGACCATCTTGGAGGCAAAGCAGGCAACCGGGTTCATCATGTCTCTACTTTTTATTTTCGTTTTATTGATGAACATGAGTAGCTAAGCTACTTTTCTAGCCAAAGGGTCATAGATGTTTAATTCTCCACGAATTGTGAGGTCTAATTGACTTGTATTTAATCTATTCATTGTTTTCGGATATTCATATATCTTCTGATCGTTTTGTCATTATTATCTTTGTTGATTGGTACGAATAGAGCTCTTCTACTCAATTAGCAAGTTAATATATTGTCAACTAGCACGTCAAATCCATAATTGTTTGATTGTTCTAGTCTCAGTGACACAATAACATGTTTGATTATAAAATAGATGATCGAATTCATGTTATGGAGGTGTGTGATCATGTTTAAATAGGTTATCTTATAATCTACTGGCATGAATTGGTGGTCTCTCTATTTTTTAATGCTATTGGTAGATTAAATCCTAAGCACTTGTCTGGGGTTGTCTAATCGATAAGAGAAATAATCAAAGAGCTTCTCTTGGTTATCGAGGAAGTACGGAGAGATAGGTTGTTAGAGCTTGTTAATAACCATAACCAGTTTATCTAGGAACAAGAATAGAAAACATTTGCATCGATGATCAATTCCTTGAATTAAACTATCTTGATTCCTTTGGCTAGGCTTTTATCAATATACGATTCTATTATTTTGTTTCGACTTTATTTTGATTCATAAACAAAACCCCCGTCGTTTTCTTTTCATCTTTATGCCCTTTGAATAGAAATATCTTTAACCAATCCCTGTGGATTCGACCCTACTCACCACTATATGCAAATCATATAATTGTCTAGGAGTAGGTTTTATTTTTGTTGGATTCGACACCCATCAATCCTCAATTGAATCTCTTAATAAACTTAAGTTCTAAGAGAATTCCAATCAACAGCACATAAAGATAAAATCGTAATCCTCCTCAGAATAAGACCAATCCACGCTACAAAAATATAAAGCAAAATTGATGTCAATAACGAGTGCTAAAACCAATCAATCTTATATCATTATAAAGAGGGTACAATTGATAGCAAATTCAGATCAAAGAACTAACCTTATCAACCCTAGATATGACTCACTAGTGATGAAAAGGAAAAAACACAACAAAGGGGAATTGATATTACTCACAATTCTTTTTATTGTAACTTGCCACAATTCCAATTTTTGGATTGAAATTGATAAGAGCTAATTGATTCAGGATGAACCCTAACCCTCACATGAAAATGTGTTTTGCTACAAATTTCAAAAGCACCCTTAAAATCCTAGTTAAGCAAGTATTTATACTTGCTCCCTTTAGGATTAAAATGTCCACAAAATTACAACTATGGCACTTTGAGGTGGCTGGTCCTAAAAACACCAATTACAACTAAATAAAAATGTCCCAAAAACTTACAACATAAATTCTCCAAGAAAATAACAAACAAATAAAAATAGTCTTCAATAGGTCAGGTCTGCAAATCAAATCATCAGTCCAACTCATTTTCGATTAGGTCGGTCCATGGATAACCCACAAGATGAGTCTTAGTGAGTTTATGCACCACCCTGTAAAGCCTGATAAGTGTGCCTGTTAGAATATACAATACATGAATAATAGAAAAGAGGTTAGTGAACAAATAATTCTAGGGTCGATTTGCTCAAAAAAGACCCTTATCGTCAAGATTTGAAATCCTTTAGCTCTTGCCTTAATGATAGGTCTTGTAGGATTTTGATTCCTAGCATCTCCTCAGGCCTAAAAAAGATCTGTCCTCAAATCTAATAGGTCAAATACAGTAGAGACTTTGTATCCTCCTAGCAAGCTACCTAAAGAAGTATCACTACAGAATCCTAATATCTGAAATACCGTAGGAGGTGATTACTTTGTCTCCTCCATTTCTAAGATGATGTGCCCAAAACCAAGATTAAGCACATGCAAAACCAATTTGAAAGACAATCAAATAATGTCAATCAAACTAGTTCAACAATTGTACAATTCCTCAATATTATAAACCAATTCTTAAACAATGGTGTGATCAATCTTAATTCCAAGAATGATGATGCTCTAATACCAAATATGATGTGCCTAAAACCAAGATTAAGCACATGCAATTGGAGCAATTTATGAACCCTAACTCACTTGTTCAATTTTGGTTCAACTCTATTAGGTTTAGCGTGAACCCTCATGGAAATGCAATGAAATCCGAATGCTCTAAATTGCAAATAACAATTTCACGATGATAAATTCCTCCAAAATAACAATGATCATGAATAAATCTACGTGAATTACACATAAAATAACAAGAACTAATTCTGTTATCCACTTTCCCAACAAAGTGATCCATGGTTTAAAATGATGTTAAATTGAAGGTTAAAACTCAAAGGCTAAAACCAATCAATCGAAGTAACAAGAATTTGATTACAAATGTAATCAAAATTCGGTCAATACACTTCCAAATCAACCCTAAATACTACTCACTAGAGAAGAAAGGAAATTGCAAGAAGGTAAATTTGATATTACTCACAAATTAGCCTTGGAGCCACTCGCCATAACCTCAAATTGGGATTTGAAATTGATAAGAGCAATTTGAATTAGGGAAAACCTAACCCTCACGTGTAAAAGTGTTGTTCTTTTCTGAAAAATTTCACCACTCAAAACCTTACTTAAAAATATTTATACTTGCTCCCTTTAGGGTTAAAAAAGTCTACAAAATTACAACTATGCCACTTTTAGGGTAGCCGGTCCTAAAAGGCAATTACAAGCAAATGGAAGTGTCCTGAAAGAAACATTACAACATAAATAGTCCAAGGAACAATTACAAATACAAAAATAATAAGAATCCTTAAAGAGCCAATGCATCGATGCGATGTCGATCACAGCGAGTCATTGGATGAAAATCTGATGATGTCCCTTTGCGATCAACAAATGAAAGTCATTTGGCATCCCATGGAGAAATATTATTGTACCTGTAAGATTATTACTTAAATATTTATTAGATAAAAGAAATGAGGGTAAAATATGAGTGATTTGGATCATCATCCAAATCGAGTTCTATAACCATCTAGGTTGCCAGAAAACTTCCCATCATCTCCTCGGGCCTCTAAAAGATTTGCCCTTAAATCTAGAGGGTCATTTTTGGAACTGAACCCGGATATCTCTGTTGGCCTATTATCTTAATAACTAGATGTAATGGAAGTAGTTTTGATCTGCTCTTGGAATTTATGCACCTCAGATGGAGTCATTGGCAATAGTACTATTTAAGACCCTCCCTTTCTGAACATATAGGTGTTTCTAAAACCATCATATAACACCTTCCGGTCAAACATCCAGGGCTTACCCAATAGCAATTGGAATGCACACATAGGGATCATGTCACATAAAATCTCATCGTAATACTTCTACTTAACACTCACAAGCACCTTTGCCCGTAGCATAACATGCATACTGCCCCGATTATCCAACCAATGCAAGTTATAAGGGCTAGGATGTAGACTAGTAGATAATTGTAATTTATCTACTAGTGCAGCTGATAATCGCCGTAAAACTCCAAATTCTAGGAAGATTTTAAGCTCTCTTAAGTTGATAATTAATCAAAAAAATCATATGAAATTGATGCTTAATCAAGGAATATGTTGCTTTCAGGTGTAATGAAGATCATTGAAAGAAATTGAGAAGAAAACAACAAAGAGAAAGGAAGAAGAGCATCTCCCCTGCCTGCTACGCCCCCATATGAATAGCAGACTACCACCATGCCCCCATATCAGGGAAGTATGGAAGAGAAATCAGGGACAGAAGCTACCACGCCCCTTACCACGAGGCGTGGTAAAGGGCGTATGGGACCAGAAGTGAAAGACAAAGCCACCACGCCCCTGATATGGGGGCGTGCTAACTTCAAAGGATGACCAGAGACCACCACGCCCTTTGACATGGGGCGTGGTGAGGGGCATATGGAGCCTCGACATACTTTCTCTGACGTTTCTCTCTCCTCTAATGATAGCACATATATATAAGATGAAAAAGGAAAAAAAGAGGGAGAGGGAGAGACGACAGACTTAGGGTTTTAGAATACACTTCTCTTCATTTTTCTCTTTTTCTTTAGTTTTCTACTCAACAATCCAAGGAGATTCAAGCAAAGCATTCAAGATTCAATCTATCCGGGTTGTAATCATGAACTCTAGTTTCTCTTCATGTATTTGTTCTTTCATTGTTAGGTCTATGGAAGAGTAAACTTAGTCCTAGATCACATTTGAACTATTTTGTCATATGATGAAGATATGATTTAATTGAAGTTTTATTGATTTTCTTTTGTTCCATTACATGTGCTGCATAATTATCTTAGATTCATATTTCCGGAATATGAGTTTACGCTTAATATCATTTGAGTTGATTGAGAAATCGCTTTTATGATCAGATTTATGTTTTGGATGAGATTTTCTTGTGTTTCTAGAGATAGAATATCGAAAATCTTCTATTGAACATTCATTCGAATCGAGTTCATATGCTTCATGCGATTCTTGATTGCTATTGACTGAGGAGAGATCCTAATTCATAAATCTAGGATTAGATAAGTAATTTACTTGAGAAAGTAATTATCTTGCTTCTTGGAACTTAATAGCTTAAGAACTCAGAAACATTAATCCTTAGCTTCTAATGATTTATGTGACAATATAGGTATATAATGAGATCTAGGTTGCTTTGTTAGAGAATTAACCCTTGTTTTGTTGAAGTAGTTTTAGTTAAGATTTTAGAGTGTTAACTAATTTTAGTCGTTAATACACTTCACCTTAATTTGATGGTTAGATAATAGGGAAAGAGCTAGTACTAGTAATTAGTAATCTCCTCTCGGTGGAACGACCCTGCACTTAACACTATACTACGTCCACGGTAGGTACACTTGCCTATTGCAACGTAGTTAGAATTAGGAATAGGTATTACAAATATTAAAACTACGGTTGGCAACGATCAAGTTTTTGGCACCGTTGCTGGGGAGGAGGCACCGCTAATATTAGGAACACTTATTACTTATTAATCTAGCCATTTTATTTACTTTTGTTACAATTCCTTCTTTTTTTACTTAGAATTTAGGTACCACCGATTGTTAGATTTTAGTTCTTGTAATGCATGACTAGGAGCCAATCCAAGGGCCTTGCTGATTTTAATCCGGAGCCTAAGAGAATCCGTACTCAATCACACAAAAGAGACAAGCACCCGTCTCCATCCTCATCAACAAGGGTTAAGGAAGAGCTGGTGTTAGAAGAAATGGCTGACCTACAAGACAATCTTCCTCATGAGCTAAATCCATTGGTTGAGCTTAGGAGAATCAATGCTGAGTTCACCAGGCCAAGGTTGGATGGTGTTAGTTCTAACAATTGTTCGACCTAGGGTAGAGGCAAACAATTTTGAGATTAAACCGGTCGTTATTCAAATGGTTCAACAATATGCCCAATTTGATGGTCTTGAGGATGAGGATCCAAACTCTCATATTCAATCCTTCCTAGAGATATGCGGCACTTTCAAATTTAATGGAGTGAGTGAAGATGCAGTTCGTCTTAGACTCTTCCCATTTTCTTTAAGAGGAAGAGCTAAGCAATGGTTAAACTCTTTGCCAAGAAGCTCCATCACCACCTGGGAAGAGTTGGTTACAAGGTTTTTGGACAAGTTCTTTCCACCTTCAATGACCGCCAAACTCCAAGCTGACATCCAGTCTTATCACCAACAAGATTCGGAAACACTTTATGAGGCTTGGGAGCGTTTCAAGGAATCATTAAGGAGATGCCCTCATCATGGTGTTCCAGAGTGGATGTAGGTTCAGATTTTCTAAAACGGTCTTGATAAGTCGCAAAATACCCTTATCTAGAGTAATGAAATTGTGCTTTATTGTTGAATTTTTAGATGATTTGTTAAAGAAAATGATGCTTAATGGAATGAATGTCAATTTCAGGATTTTCTAGAGTATTTTGGAGCTAAGGGAAGGAGTTTTGAAGAGTCGGATCAAGTTTGGAAGGAATTGGATACAATACATGTGAAGAAAAGAATTCTGGAAAGTACATAAGTGAGATACACACCCATGTACTTTGCTTGTGTATACTGAAGTGGATGTCTGGAAAGTACACGAGTGAGATACATGCCCATGTACTTTGTTTGTGTATATTAAAGTGGATGTCTGGAAAGTACACGAGCAAAGTACACGCCCATGTACTTTGCTTGTGTATCTAAGTTTTGCTGCTGTGCAACGATGTTTCAAATACACGACCAATGTACACTCCCATGTACTTACTCGTGTATATTCACATAAGGACGCTTGGAAGAAAGCACGAGATACACGAACGAGATACTCGTGTATCCGCTCGTGTATGTATCCAACCCGGGTACATGTATAAATAGACTGTTAGTTGCCCTAGAAAGGAGGTTACGAATTTTGTACTTGCTCTGACTGTCATAACAACAGGGGAAAGAAGATTTCGTCAATTCAAAAGGAGATTGAAGACTAACGAAGAAGAAGATTCTATCTTTAAGGGCTGTGACTATGAATTTTATTTATTCTTCCAGTAATTGTATTTCGTTTGTCTAATTTATGGAGGAGTAGACTCTAAATCTAGATTTTATTCAAAACTTCTCTTTCATGTGATGAAGATTCGGTTTTTAATGCGAAGTTGTTGACTTTCTTATGATTAATTGCATGCCCTTCAATTGTTTCTTAGATTCATAGATCCGGAATATGAATTTATGCATGATATCATATTAGTTAATTGAGAAATTGCTTTTATGATTAGATTTAATGCAATTAATGAGATTTGATTGTTCTTCTAGAGATAGGAAACAAGAGTCTTCTGTTTACATCGATTATTTTGATGCGAATTCATGTGCTTTATGCAATTCTAGGTTGCTATTAATTAAGGAGAGATCCTATTTGATAAACCTAGGATTAGATAGGTTAATATACTTGAGAAAGTAATTAACTTGACTAGGGAATTCGGTAGTATAAGAAGTTAATTACGTCAATCTTCATAAATCTAATGAATTACATGATAGAGAAGGAGTAGAATTAGATCTAGGTTGCTTTTTTTAATTGATAAATCGTCCGAACCATTGTTGTTAATGAGTTATTAGTTTTAAGATTAGAGTAATTAAGTTTCAACCAACATATTTAAGCGTCGGTTAGATAATAGGAACGGAGTTAGTACTAGTAGTTGGTGTATCTCTATGGGACGACCCTGTACTTGACACTATATTACGTCCACCGTAGGTACACTTGCCTATTGCAACGTAGTTAGAATTAGGAATAGGCATTATAAATATTAAAACTATGATTGGCAACGATCAAGTTTTTGGTGCCGTTGCCGGGGATACGCCATTATTAGAAACACTTTTTACTTATTAATTTAACCAATTTATTTCTTTCTTATCTTTTTTCCCTTTTCTTCCTGAGAATTTGGAGCTCATAATTGATTTGTATTACGTTTACAGTGCATGACCAGAAGTCGCTCCAAGGAACTGGCTGTTTTTAATCCTGAGCCAGAGAAAATTATTTGTCGTTATCAGAAAAAGCAACACTCAACTGAGTCAACATCATTTAGTATTCAAGGAGAATCACTGAAGGAAGAAATAGCTGATCAATTCAATAATCGTGCTCAAGAGCTGAATCAAGGAAATATTGTTGTGGATCCCCCGAATCATCAACTGGTTGATAATAGAGATGGCCGAGTTAATGAGCTACCTATAACCAATTCTGATTTTGCCAAGCCAAACTTGATAGGCGTTAGCTCTAGCATAGTTCGTCCTCGAGTGGAGGCAAATAATTTTGAACTTAAGCCTACCGTGATTCAGATGGTGCAGCAATATACTCAATTTGATGGTTTACAGGATGAAGATCCAAATGCGCATATCCAACTCTTTCTGGAGATATGCGATACCTTCAAATTTAATGGAGTTAGTGATGATGTGATCGGCCTCAGGCTCTTCCCATTCTCTTTGAAAGGCAAGGCTAAGCAGTGGCTGAATTCTTTACCGAGGAACTCCATTACTACATGGCAAGGTCTGATTAAGAAGTTTATGGACAAATTCTTCCCTCCTTCAAAGACCGCTAAACTTCGAGCTGAGATTCAATCTTATCATCAGTATGACATGGAGACGTTGTATGAAACCTGGGAGAGATTCAAGGACTCAATGCGGAAATGCCCACACCATGGGATCCCAGAGTGGCTTCAAGTTCAGATATTTTATAATGGGTTAAACTATCAAACGAGACAAACAGTAGATGTCGCAGCTGGTGGCACCTTGAACCATAAAACTCCTGAAGAAAGTTTAACTCTTTTTGAAGACATGGCCGTGAATAATTATGAATGGTCACATGGTAGGGGCAGAGAAAAGAAGGTGGCAGGTATTCTTGAAGTAGATGTGGCTACTTCTATCATGTCCAAAGTTGAGGCTTTATCTAGAAAGATCGACGGGCTAGCTGTCTCACAACATCAGCTGGCTATTGTGGAACCCTGAGGTGGTGAGGAAGGGCAAACAGAGCAAGTGGATTATTTGGGAAATCCAATTCGGCCCCAGAACAATCCATACAACAATACTTATAACCCAAGATGGAGAAATCACCCAAATTTTTCTTGGACTAACAACAGTAATATTCAGAAGGGCAATTCGAATTCTCCACCAGGTTATCAGAGGCCAATGGTCCAGAGTTCCAAACCGCCACTTGAAGATCTCCTCATAAAATTCATCAAGGATTCTGAAGATAGACAGAAGTCCTTAGATTTGATTCTAAAAAATTAAGACTCGGCTCTAAGGAATCATGAGGCATCAATACACAATCTTGAAAAACAGGTCGGTCAGATAGCTAAGCTTCTGTCAAAGAGATCTCAAGGTTCACTATCGGGAAATACGGAAACCAACCCTAGAGAACATGTTAAAGCTGTCACATTACGAAGTGGTAAGGAACTACAACCAAAGGTTCAAGAAGAAGAGAGTCGGGTGATTGAACTAGCAAAAAAACAAGTAGTTCTCAAAGAAGGGGGAAAGCATTCAGAAAAATCACCTAAAGAGAAATCATCACCTCCATTAATCCCAGAATACAAGCCCAATGTTCCTTATCCAGCACGACTCAAGAAGGACAGAATAGATGAGCACTATGGCAGATTTTTAGAGATATTCAAGCAATTGCATATCAACCTTCCACTGGTTGAGGCATTATCACAAATGCCACGATATGAAAATTTTTTGAAAGAGTTGCTATCGAACAAAAGGAAGCTTGAAGAGTTCTCCACTGTAACTTTAGGAGGAGAATGCTCTACGGTTATTCAGAACAAACTCCCGAAGAAGTTAAAAGATCCTGGGAGCTTTACCATCCTTTGCCTGATAGGGAATTTATTTGAAGAACGGGCATTGGCTGATTTGGGAGCCAGTATTAATTTGATGCCATACAAGATGTTCCAGAAATTGGGTATTGGAGAGCCAAAACCGACCAAAATGAGTCTTTAGTTAGCCGATCGATCAGTCAAATTCCTGAGAGGAGTAGTCGAAGATGTATTAGTGAAGGTGCAGGACTTCATCTTCCCGGCAGATTTCGTTATCCTTGACATGGAAGAAGATGTGGAGGTCCCTCTTATATTGGGGAGGCCATTTTTGGCTATTGCTAGAGCCATAATTGATGTTGGGGATGGGAAGTTAGTGTTGAGAATGGGAAATGAAGAGGTCATAGTGAAAATGCCTGACGTCTTTAGACAAAGCTTACACCATGATGATACATGCTATGCAATCGACTGCCTTGACTTCGCAGTTTCAGATTCATTGCAAGACTTATCGATTGGTGATGCATTAGAATTGTGTTTGATGAATGGGGAGAAAGAGCAACCTGAAAATATGGCGATTAGAGCAGTTGTCAATCAGCTTAATAATAATCCTAAGTTGAGAGAAGAAAGAAGCTTTGAAGGTATGAATAGATCCACCATTTAGAGATCGAAACCTTCAATTGAGGAACCACCTGAGCTAGAATTAAAACAATTGCCATACTACCTTCAATATGAATTTTTGGAAGAAGATTCTAAACTTCCAGTCATAATTGCATCAAATCTGGATCAAGATCAACAGGAAAGGTTATTGCATGTCCTGAGGCAACACAAGAAAGCAATTGCATGGAAAATTGCAGATATAAAGGGGATTAGCCCATCGTTTTGTACACACAAATTTTTGATGGAAGATCGTGTCAAGCCAGTAGTACAACTGCAACGCTGACTTAATCCAAATATGAGAGATGTTGTAAAAAAGGAAGTCATCAAATTGCTTGATGCAGGAATGATCTACCCGATTTCTGATAGCTCATGGGTGAGCCCCATTCAAGTAGTACCGAAGAAAGGCGGTATGACAGTAGTACCGAATGAAAAAAATGAACTCATCCCGATGAGAACTATCACTGGATGGAGAGCTTGTATAGATTACCGCAAGCTAAATGACACATCTCGAAAGGATCATTTTCCTCTTCCATTTGTGGACAAAATGCTTGAAAGGTTAGTTGGTCATGCATATTACTGTTTCCTCGATGGGATGTTTGGATATTTTCAGATTCCTACTGCACCCGAAGACCAGGAAAAGACGACATTCACATGCCCTTTTGGGACCTTCGCTTATCGACGCATGCCTTTCAGATTATGCAACGCTCCAGCCACCTTTCAGCGATGCATGATGGCTATTTTTGAGGATATGGTAGGAGATAAGATGGAAGTATACATGGATGATTTTTCTATTCTTGGGAATTCTTTTGATGAGTGTCTACACCATCTTGAGTTAGTGTTGCAATGTTGTGAAGACACTAACCTGGTCCTAAATTGGGAGAAGTGCCATTTTATGGCAAAAGAAGGTATTGTCTTGGGTTATAAAATCTCCAAGAAAGGTATTTTCAAGGTGAATGGTCAAAGGTTTAGGCATTACTTTAGGGACCAAATAGTTTTGGAAGAAAAGGAGGAGCTGAACCTCATTCTCATCTCCATTTGAGCTCCACCGGTTCATTACGTCGAGCTAACGACATTAAACAACAGCGTTTCTTGGGAGGCAACCCATGTTGCTTAGGTAAGTTTTCTTCTTTATTTATTTATTTTTATTTTTATCATCCGTTGTTTTGGAGTAACTTTTGCAGGACAGCAAGCTACAGAGGGGCTAACCAAGTGTGGATTCTATGAAAGTCACCTTAATAGAGCTTCTTTTAAGCTCTAAGTGTAGGGAAATTCAGGATGGGAGACCTTTTCAAGGGAATGCAAGATGAAGTGATGACAGGTATGTACTTTGATCTGCACAACCGGGTACACTTGTCATGTATCCGGGTTTTTCACACATGCTAGAGGGTGTCTAAATTGACTTTGCAATACAAAAGGGGAATGCGTCATGGTGTGCCCTCCCGTGCACTTCAAAATATGCTCATTGTGTAAATATCAGAAATACACGAATAAGGTACACGCTTGTGTTACCTGGTCGTGTATCTGACCCACATAAGGCACAATTCGATACACGAACAAGGTACACGCTCGTGTACCTGGTCGTGTATCTGACCCACAGAACACCCCCTCTATATACACGAACAAGGTACACGCTCGTGTACCTGGTCGTGTATTTGACTCACAGAATGCTCCCTTTATATATACGAACAAGGTACACGCTCGTGTACCTGGTCGTGTATCTAACCCACAGAATACTCCCTCTATATACACGAACAAGGTACACGCTCGTGAACCTGGTCATGTATTTGACACACAGAATGCTCCCTCTATATACACGAACAAGGTACACACTCGTGTACCTGGTCGTGTATATGACCCACAGAACACCCCCACTATATACACGAACAAGATACACGCTCGTGTACCTGGTCATGTATCTAACCTACAGAATGCTCTCCCACGATACACAAACAAGGTACACGTTCGTGTATTTATCCCACATAAAGGAATCCAAAGAACACGACCAAAGTACACGACCATGTACTTGGTTGTGTATCTAATTTTTCTGTTCGTACTATAAAAGGCCTCCTCACTTCACTCTGTCATTTACACGACCCATTCTCCATTCGTGTATTTGACCCACTCACTCCCACTCTACTCCTCCATACGGTGATTGTTCCTTCCACACTACAAACTTCTTCTGTTTCAAGGATTCAAGGTAAGTAAGTTCTCTCTTTTTCTTCTTCAATACTTATTGCAATACGGTTGCTACTCGGTTTTCTTTCACGACCACCATACATGCTTGCATCTATGATGATGGTATGATGAGTGATTTCGCATTTTGGAAGTCGATTGTTGATAGATCTGTAGACATTTTGAACCCACGTGAATGCGTGTATGTTTGATGTCATGAGTGGCTACTAAACAAGTGAATCAATAGTTAGGGTTTGAACATGAATATTTGGGACTTTGATTTTGTGGGTTTCTAGAACAATGTTGTTGTGTTTCTTTTTCGATCTTCTTCTTAGAAACCAAAGTATGAGGCCATTTCTTTTTTTATGATCACTAAACTATCGCACCTAGCTTCTTAGAATCAAGATTCGAACTTTATCGTTTGATGATGCTTTGGGTGTGTTGTAGTTAGATTTTTAGCCTTTAGGAAGGTAGGTTAATAATATACTAAAGCCACAAGACCTGATTTTGAGCGTTCCTATGGTAATTTGTGCATGTATTAGATGGGCAAATACACAACTAGGTACACGGTCGTGTACCTTGGTTGTGTATCTCAACTGTGCTATCTTCCTCCTTGTTTCGGAAACCTAATGCAAGTCCTATCATTTTCTTTGTGTAATTAACGAACCTAACCTATTTTGAGACCATTGTGATTGATTCAGATGGTCACAAAGACTTGTGCAGTTAAACCAAAGTTTACTAAGAAGAAGAAGACCACCCCTGCTAAGAGGAAGCGAGATGGTGCTAGTTCATCCTCCACTCCCCCCCCCCCCCCCGAAGTGTTGCGGAGGAGTTATGGAGCAAGAAGCAGTTTGAAATTCTCTCACAGAAACCGTTTGGTGCACACCAATATTTGGATTAGGGCATGCTGGAAGGGTATGGACTAGTTCAACCAATGAAGGAGATCCTTGCCACCGGCCCATGGGAGGTCCTGTTCACAATACAAGAACCAGCTTATCGGGATGTTACTCTTGAGTTCCTATCCACTATGCAGATACAGAAGACAGAAATTGAAAAAGGATGGGACAACTCTTTCAGTTTTGAAGTGTATGGGTAATGGCACAACTCTACTATCCACCAGTTCTGTTCTCTCATAGGCTTCTACACTGAAGCTTTTACCTGGACACCTGAGTTTCAAGATTTACAATGTCGTTGGCCTTCCAACGTTAACAATCAGGTATACTGGGAGGAGTTGACCGGAAACCCGACTCAAGAGTACTTTCCATCCAGCTCCAAGGCCTCTCTAATTAAGGATGATTTCCTTAAAGCTTGTCATTGGCTCTTGACAAACACAATTAGAGCCCGAAAAAGTAGTAAGGGAGTTGTCAATAACTTTGAAATCTCCTATCTTTACAGCATCTCCCACGGATATCAAATTAATATCGGGTTAGAGTTGGCCTTTTATATATGGAGACAGGCACATGACTCCCGTTTTAAGGGGATTTATTGTGGCAGCTTCATCACTCATTTGCTGAAGAGCATGGATATTTTCCAAGACCCTGCGCCAGAGGTGATAGGAACCACACCAACCCGTGACGAAACCCAATACCAATACGTTCGGAAATTCGTTACCTACGATGCCAAACACCTAAAGTGGAAACCACGACCCGTTGTCTATAAGCGAAACAAGAACCTTGGTATAATGTGTAGACGCCACAATCGGGATGAAAGACCGATTGATAAGTCGGGTTGAACGCCACGGAAATAAAATCCGATAAGTTCTAGTTAGTTCTTAAAGAACCAAGAGAGGAGCCTCCCAAAGATGATTTATGTTCTAAGATGTATGTTCTATCTCTATTCTAAACCCTAGGAGCCTTATACTAGGGTTACAATTTTTAAAAATACAAGCCCAAAACGACGTCACTTCAATAAGTGCGTAAAATAACAAAACAACACAAAAGGCCAGCGTCGGGGAGATACACGACCGTATACTTTGGCCATGTACTTTTCTGTGCAAATTCTAGCAACATACACGATCGTGTACTTCTAGTTGTGTATCTTTCTGTGGATTTGCTTGACTCCATACACAGCCGTGCCTTTTAGCCGTGTGTCTGGCCGTGTTTGATTCTATGCAATTTTGAGATTTTTACATGACCGTGCCTTGAAAATACACGCCCTCTTCATCCCGTGTCCGGTGTGACTTGTACAAGAGCAAGGGTCTTCCCATGGTTGTTCCAATCCGTTCCAACTTCATGATTGCTCTAATCCTTTCCGGCTTCATGGACATCCTTTATCAACCCGTTAAGTGTTTCCTTGAGTCGTTTCGCTTGACTTCTTGTGATCAGTCCAGGCGGCACTTCAAGAGGATCCACATTCCTTCTTCCGACTCGACTCTCATCATGGATCTCATCATTCCCCTCCTCTTGAAAAGGATTTGTCCTCAAATCATCACCTACATCAAAAGGACTCAAATCAGTAACATTAAATGCGGCACTTACTTGATACTCACCAGACAAATCTATCTTGTATGCATTATCGTTGATGCGCTCAAGAACTTGAAATAGTCCATCGCCTTTAGGAAGTAGTTTAGATCGACGCTGCATGGGAAACCACTCTTTGCGCATGTGAACCTAAACCCAATCTCCAAGTTCAAAGATAGCTTGTCGACGACCCTTGTTGGCTTGTTTCACATACTGCTCTATTCTTCGCTCAATGTTTAGCCTTGCCTTCTCATGGATCTGTTTAACAAATTCAGCCTTCTTCTTGCCATCCAAATTAACATACTCAGAAACAAGCAAAGGTGATAAATCCAAAGGAGTTAGTGGATTAAAACCATATACAATCTCAAAAGGAGTAAATTTAGTAGTAGAATGCACTGTACGGTTATAAGCAAATTCAACATGCGGCAAACAATCCTCCCAACTTTTAATATTCTTTTTAATTACAACCCTCAAAAAGGTAGATAAAGTTTGATTTACTACCTCAGTTTGACCATCAGTCTGTGGATGACAAGTAGTAGAAAACAATAACTTAGTTCCTAATTTTTCCCACAATACTCTCCAAAAATGACTCGAAATTTTTACATCCCGATCACTAACAATGCTCCTAAGTATACCATGCGGACGCACTACCTCTCTAAAGAACAAATCAACAATGTGTATAGCATCATCAGTTTTATGACAAGGAATGAAATGAACCATTTTAGAAATCCTTTCTACAACCACAAAAATAGAATCTCGACCATGCCTAGACCTAGGTAATCCTAACACAAAATCTATGGAAATGTCTATCCAAGGCTCATGCAGAATGACACTAGACTCATATAACCCATCTAAGAAGTCATCTAAGCGAGGAATGGGATGACGATACTTTACCGTAATGTTGTTGATAGCGCGACAGTCAACACACATTCTCCATGACCCATCCTTCTTAGGCACCAAAATCACAAGCACTGCACATGGACTCATGCTTTCCCTCACGTACCCCTTCTCCATTAATTCATCGACCTGCCTTTGGAGTTCCTTTGTCTCCTCTGGATTGTTCCTATAAGCTGGCTTGTTTGGAATCGATACTCCAGGTACAAGGTCAATCTGGTGGTCAATACCACGAATAGGTGGTAATCCTTTTGGAATCTCCTCAGGGAAGACATCTTCAAAGTCCTGCACAAGGGACACAACCACACTAGGTAAAGAGTTAGATAGTTCGTTAGTAGTCAAACATGTTTCTTTAAAAACCAGCAACAACATAGGTTGCCTCATCACTAACGCTCTCCTTACTACACTCGCTCTGGCCACACAACTCTCCTTTTGCAAGGCTGCCCTCTCCTTTTCACTCACCACTAAAGTTGATCCCCCTTCAACTTAGCCTCTCACACTCTTTCCAACCTTCCTCTCTTTTTCCTTTTGATCTTGACTTTTATATTCCTTTTCTTTCTCATTGTCTTTTGCTCTCTCACTCTCCATCTACTTTTCACTCACCTTATGTTTTGCAAAAGACTGTTGTAGCTGCAACTAGTCCTCATATACTGCTTAGGTGTTAACGGTTTAAGATTAAAGCTTTTCCCTTGGTGAACAAGCGTATACTTGTTAGAAAAGCCATCATGAACAACCTTCCTATCAAATTGCCACGGCCTCCCCAACAACACATGACATGCTTGCATTGGCACTACATCACATAACACCTCATCCTCATACCTACCAATGCGGAAACCAATCAATGCTTGCTTACTCACCTTAGTCTCTCCACTATCATTCAACCACTGCAATTTATATGGACTAGGGTGTCTAACAGTTTTGAGCCCCAGCCACTCAACAATAAAATTACTCACTACATTGGTGCAACTCCCTCCATCAATGATCAAACTACAAATGTCATCTCCTAGATAACATCTAGTATGAAATTTATTCTCTCTTTGCACCTCCTCTTCTTCCTTCACCTGCACATTCAATGCTCGCTTCACTACTACCACTAGCCTTCCCATTGCAGGCTCCTCATCATCACTAGCATCCTCTAATGGAGGCATATCATCTTCTTTACTATCCCCCTCAGTCTCATACTCTCCATCATCACGCAAAATCATTACATGCCTATTTGGACATTGACTAGCAATACGGCCTCTACCTTGGCATTTAAAACATCTAATGTCACGATTTCTAGAAGTAGACGAATCAGGGTTACCTTGGTTAACAGGAGTAGAACCCGCTTACCTCAGCTCCCCTTTTGGTTTGGTGGGTAAAGGCTTTTCTTCTTTCTTCCATTGGTTAGTCTTCCAAGTGGATAAACCATTACCCTGTGGAAACCGTGCATTACTACTACCTTTCCTCTTGTGCTGGTTCTCAGCCTTTATAGCCATGTGAACCATATCCTCCAATTCTACATAATGCTGCAATTCAACCACATTTTGGATTTCTCTATTCAACCCAGCAAGAAACCTAGCCATTGTAGCCTCTCTATCCTCCTCTACATTCGCCCGAACCATAGTGACTTCCATCTCCTTGAAATACTCATCTACACTTCGGCTTCCCTGCCTCAGAGTTTGCAACTTGTTGTGCAATTCACGATAGTAATACGCAGGCACAAACCGCTTCTTCATCACTCTTTTCATCTCTTCCCAAGACTCAATACGTGGCTCGCCACTCCTTCTCCTATTCAACATTAGTTGATCCCACCACACTATAGCATAATCCGAAAACTCAATGGCAGCAAGTTTTACTTTCTTTCTCCCACTATAGTTATGACAATCAAACACCATCTCCACCTTTTTCTCCCACTCTAAGTACGCCTCGGGATCATTCTTCCCTTGGAAAGGAGGAATCTTCATCTTTATGCTACTTAATTGATCATTGACGGGTGTCGAATCCAACAAAAATAAAACCTACTCCTAGACAATTATATGATTTGCATATAGTGGTGAGTAGGGTCGAATCCTCAGAGATTGGTTAAACTTATTTCTATTCAAGGAGAATAAAAGGGAAAAGAAAAATGGGGGGTTTTGTTTGTGAATCAAAATAAAGTAAAACAAGGTAAGAAAATCGGATATTAATAAAAGCCTAGCCAAAGGAATCAAGATAGTTTAATTCAAGGAATTGATCATCGATGCAAATGTTCTCTATTCTTGTTCCTAGATAAACTGGTTATGGTTATTAACAAGCTCTAACAACCTATCTCTCCTTACTTCCTCGATAACCTCAGAGAAGCGCTTTGAATTATTTCTCTTATTGATTAAACAACCCTAGACAAGCGCTTAGGATTTAATCTATCAATAGCGTTAAAATCTAGAGAGACCACCAATTCATGCTAGTAGATTATAAGATAACCTATTTAAACATGATCATACACCTCCATAACATGAATTCGATCATCTCCTTTATAGCCAAACATGTTATTGCGTCACTAAGACTAGAACAATCAAACAATTACGGATTTGACGTGCTAGTTGACAATATATTAACTTGCTAATTGAGTAGAAGAGCTCTATTCATACCAATCAACAAAGATAATAATGACAAAACGATCAGAAGATATATGAATACCCGAAAGCAAATAATAGAACAAATACAAGTCAATTAGACCTCACAATTCGTGGAGAATTAAACATCTATGACCCTTTGATGGGTGTCGAATCCAACAAAAATAAACCTACTCCTAGGCAATTATATGATTTGCATATAGTGGTGAGTAGGGTCGAATCCACAGAGATTGGTTAAACTTATTTCTATTTAAGGAGAATAAAAGGGAAAAGAAAAATGGGGGGGTTTTGTCTGTGAATCAAAATAAAGTAAAACAAGTTAAGAAAATCGGATATTAATAAAAGCCTAGCCAAAGGAATCAAGATAGTTTAATTCTAGGAATTGATCATCGATGCAAATGTTTTCTATTCTTAATTCTAGATAAACTGGTTATGGTTATTAACAAGCTCTAACAACCTATCTCTCCTTACTTCCTCGATAACCTCAGACAAACGCTTTGAATTATTTCTCTTATTGATTAAACAACCCTAGACAAGCGCTTAGGATTTAATCTATCAATAGCATTATGATCTAGAGAGACCACCAATTCATGCCAGTAGATTATAAGATAACCTATTTAAACATGATCACACACCTCCATAACATGAATTCGATCATCTCTTTTATAAACAAACATGTTATTGCGTCACTAAGACTAGAACAATCAAACAATTACGGATTTGACGTGCTAGTTGACAATATATTAACTTGCTAATTGAGTAAAAGAGCTCTATTCATACGAATCAACAAAGATAATAATGACAAAACGATCAGAAGATATATGAATACCCGAAAGCAAAGAATAGAATAAATACAAGTCAATTAGACCTCACAATTCGTGGAGAATTAAGCATCTATGACCCTTTGGCTAGAAAAGTAGCTTAGCTACTCATGTTCATCAATAAAACGAAAAATAAAAATAAAACATAATGAACCCGATTGCCTGCTCTGCCTCCTCGTTCGTTCTTGTCTCCAAGGTGATTCCAGATTCAAAGATTCAAAAGTTCCTTCTAACCCTCTAGGGTTGGCTCTATTTATATTATTAGATGGATAGCATGTGATCTTTTGCTAGCAAGATACGAAAATATATTTCCTTTTCCAAGTAGATTTCGAGAAGTGAAGATTTGTCTGCCTGGCACGCCCCACCACACGGTCGTGGGTCAAGCTGTGCCATCCTCTGTGCATATTCTTCAAGTCTTCATCCGCGCCCAGTGTGTACCACGGTTACACCCACGGCTAGATTTCAAGCCGTGCCTGCATCTGTGCATAATCTTCAAGTCTTCATCTGCGCCCAGTGTGTACCACGGCTCCACCCACGGCTAGATTTCCAACCGTGCCTTATTCTGTGCATAATCAACAAGTCTTCATCCGTGCCCAGTGTGTACCACGGTTACACCCACGGCTAGATTTCAAGTCGTGCCTTCATCTGGTTGATGTTCCACAATTTCTTCTCCTTGGCACGTCTAGCTTCCACCACGGCTCCAAGCACGGTTTCTCCCACGGCTTCCACCACGGTCGTGCCCTAAGCCGTGTCTCTCTCTGTTCAAAGTCCACATTTCCGTCTTCTTGTCCAATGTGTAACACAGTTTGAACCTTGGCCGTGCCTTAAACCGTGCTTCCTCCGGTGGTGTAATTCCTTGTCTTGATCCAAGTTGTAGATGACTTCTCTAAAATACTTGAATTAGCATCCTTGACTCCATTTAACCTGATTTATCACGATGATAGAATTAAAGTACCATTTCCTTATGATTTCTATAAAATCAATAATAATTTAACACAATTTATACTATAAAGATTGAGTATAAAATGGCTCTATCAAATTCCCCCACACTTAAACTCTTGCTTGACCTCAAGCAATTGCATCAAATCAATTGAGAAATCTGTCATAGATTATACAAACTTTCTTTTCATCATTCCAAGCATCTATTCATTTGTAATTCATGACTTGTAGTTTTAATCTCTACTACTTCAACCAAACTGGTTTCCTGTGATCAAATTACTATGGACAAAATTCAATAGCTAATCTAAACAAAACAAACTTTAATCTCATGCTTAGCAAAAGAATTTTTATTCCAAAAGTAAATACTTAATCCACTAAGGAAAAACACCCAATTAAACATCATTGGACATTAGCAAACATATAATCCTTGCAACATAAAGTAAAAGCATATAGTATCAACTCTTTCCATAGATTTTCTCCCTTTTCTAGTCTTGTTTTATTTAATGAATGTTTACATTCATGTTCTTTTGATTTATTCAAGCATCTGTTTTGACGGGTTTTTGCCCGCTTCATTTCATGAACTTTTGCCCTTTTCGCCCTTATCGTTATAGTGAGTTCATTAAGTCGGCAACATCTCGAGCTCATCACTTAAGTGACCGGGTTTTGAGATACCCCTACGGACTCTTCCTCACTCTAACATTCAAGTTTGAATACTCTTAACTCAATTAGTTGAATCATTGGAGTAATGGCTATGCTTGATTTTTTTTTTTTAAAGTGTTATGATTGCTTTACAAACAACTTCAAAGAGTATACAGTAGCTAATATAACCTACAAGTAAACTTGTTTATTTTTCACTTAGGGACTCGACTTACTCTTAGACTTCCAATTCTAAAGCTAAATATAAGTTAAATTTGTTTCTTAAAGATTTCACTACTTAATTTTAACCATGTATTCTAATCACAGCAGTGGGTGCGTAAAGCATTTGAACTAGTCAATTTCACATTATGTAGATGCTTATTATAACATTTAGTACAATCTCTAGATTTCATGATAAATTTGAAAAAATTTGGCTTAAAATTGCTTAAGGACAAACATTCAAAGTATGGATCAATTCTCTATTCTCTATAATTTATTATCCTCTCCCCCACACTTAGCTTGAATAGTGTCCTCACTGTTTCTAATTCAGTACAATGAAAGAGGAATTAACAACACAAGGAACATTAAAGAATAATAGAAAGGAAATGCTGGTACTTCCCTAGTATTGGAGTTCTCCCCTTAAGCTCTAGAAAGTGTCATTTGATTATGTGTCCTTGCTGCAGTTGATCTAAAGAGTTCAAAAACTGCACTAAAATCAAAACAAAAATTTTTTTCCTTTTTTTTTTTTTTTGACATGGGTTGCCTCCCATGAAGCGCTTTTCTTTAACGTCTTTGGCTAGACGTTCCTGTCATCAATCACAATACTCGGGGTGAGTTAAACTGGTTTCTTCAATATTACATACTTGAAATCCTTCATAAAAAGGTTTCAAGCGATGACCATTGACTTTGAAGGTCTTACTAGTTTCAAGGCTTGCGATCTCAACTGCACCATGTGAAAATATGTTAGTGATAACAAAAGGACCAATCCACCGTGATTGTAGTTTGCCAGGAAACAATTTCAATCGAGAATGGTAAAGTAATACTTTTTGACCTACAGAAAAATTCTTTCGGGAAATCATTTGATCATGAAAATCCTTTGTTTTTTCCTTGTAGATTTTAGTACTCTCATAAGCTTCTCTTCGAATCTCCTCAAGTTCTTGTAATTGAAGTTTTCTGTGTTCACCTACCGCATCCATTCGCATGTTACATTGTTTTACAGCCCAATACGCCCTATGTTCCAGCTCCACAGGGAGATGACATGGTTTGCCAAATATTAAACGGTAAGGAGACATACCTATAGGGGTCTTGTAAGCTGTTCGGTAGGCCCATAATGCATCCTCAAGTCTTGTGCTCCAGTCCTTCCTGCTTGGATTGACGGTTTTTTCCAGAATAGACTTGATTTCTCGATTTGAGACTTCTGCCAATCCATTGGTTTGAGGGTGGTATGCGGTGGAAGTGCGATGAGTGACCCTGTATTTTTTTAGTAGAGTGTCCACTATCCTATTACAAAAGTGTGTGCTACGATCACTGATAAGAGCCTTTGGTGTCCCGAACCTAGCAAAAATATGAGATTTAACAAAATCCACAACAACTTTAGCATCATTAGTTCGAGTCGCTTTGGCTTCCACCCATTTTGAAACATAATCCACAGCAAGAAGGATGTAAACATTACCGAAAGAAGGAGGAAAAGGACCCATAAAGTCAATACCCCATATATCAAATATTTCACAAGCAAGAATAGGGGTAAGTGGCATTTGATCTCTACGTCCTAAGTTCCCAATCTTTTGACATCGTTCACAAGACTTACAAAACATAAAAGAGTCACGAAACAATGTAGGCCAAAACAAACCACACCCTAATACCTTTGAGCTGTCCTTTGGGCCAAAATGTCCACCACATGCATATGAGTGACAAAATTGCAAGACAGAAGGAATATCGTCTTGAGAAATACACCTTCTAATGATTTGATCAGCACAATGTTTCCACAAATATGGATCATCCCATACATAATACTTAGCATCACTTTTAATTTTATCTTTTTAAGCCCTAGACAAATCACTTAGTAGTGTCTTAGTAACCAAATAATTGACAATATCAGCATACCACGGAATTGTCTTTTAAATAGAAAAGAGATACTCATATGGAAAATCATCTTATATTTGTGTGGACCCTTCACTGATAGGAATTCGACTGAGGTGGTCGGCAACTAAGTTTTCTGAGCCTTTCCTATCACGTATCTCCAGATCGAACTCTTGTAAGAGGAGTATCCATCGAATAAGTCTTGGTTTCACCTCCTTCTTCGCGAGCAGGTATTTAAGAGCTGCATGATCAGAGTAAACAATTACCTTAGTACCAAGTAAATATGATCTGAATTTTTCTAATGCAAAAACAACAGCCAAGAGTTCTTTTTCCGTTGTGGAATAGTTGCATTGAGCATTATCCAAAGTTCTGGAAGCATAATAAATGGCATGAGAAGCTCTCCCAACTCTTTGGCCAAGAACTGCTCCAACTGCATAGTTGCTCGCATCACACATGATTTCAAAGGGAAGGGTCCAGTCGGGTGGTTGGATGATTGGAGCAGAAGTTAACTTGTCCCTCAATGTGTCAAAAGCATTCTTGCTGGCCTCATCGAACCCAAATGTCACTTCTTTTTGTAGCAATCGACATAGGGGTTGAGTAATCTTGGAGAAATCCTTGATGAAGCGTCGATAGAATCCTGCACTCCCAAGAAAAGACCGAATTTCCCGTACACTTACAGGGTAAGGTAAAGATTTAATCAGTTCTACCTTAGCTTTATCGACTTCAAGCCCCTTAGAAGATACAATATGGCCTAAAATGAGACTTATTCAACCATAAAGTGACATTTTTCATAATTCAACACTAGATTCTTATCTATACATCTTTGAAGCACTTTTGTAAGGTTAGTCAAACATGAATCAAAAATTACCATAGACAGTAAAGTCATCCATGAAAACTTCTATAATATTCTCCACATAATTTGAAAATATAATAACCATACATCTTTGGAATGTGGCTGGGGCATTGCAGAGCCCAAAAGGCATCCTTCGATACGCAAAAGTACCGAATGGACAAGTGAAAGTGGTCTTCTCTTGATCTTCCGGTGCCACTGGAATTTGATGAAAACCTGAATAACCATCAAGACAACAATAGTGAGAATGGCCCGCCAACGTTCAAGCATCTGATCAAGAAAAGGAAGGGAAGTGGTCCTTCCGAGTTGACGCATTTAACTTCCTGTAATCAACACAAACCCTCCATCCATTCTGAACCCGAGTAGGAATTAACTCACCATCAGAGTTTTCAATCACAGTTAAGCCTATTTTCTTTGGGACAACTTGGATCGGACTTACCCATTTGCTGTCGGAAATTGGATAGATCATACCTGCATCAAGAAGTTTCAAGATTTCTTTCTTAACTACCTCCATCATAGGTGGATTCAAACGATGCTGAACTTTCCTTGAAGGTTTGCAATTATCTTCCATCAAAATCTTGTGCATGCAGGTGGAGGGGCTTAGTCCTTTGATATCAGCTATGGACCACCCAATGGCTTCTTTGTACTCCCTCAACACCCGAAGCAACTTTTCTTCTTCTAAAGTACTTAGCTTGTGGAGACTATCACAGCAAGAGTCCCCTTTTCTCCTAAGAAAATATATTTTAGATGTTCGGGTAGGGGTTTTAATTCTAGCTTCGGTGCCTGCATAATAGAAGGAAGAAGTTTTGTGTTAGAAGGGGGTAAATGAATGTAGGACACATCATACCTGATAGGTTTTAATGATTCCAACTCCCAAATCTTGTCCTGCAAATCAGAGGATATTACAAACGTCTCCTTAAGAGTTTTCAATGCATGAATCGTAAGACTCTTATTAAGTACAACTTTCAACTCATCATCATCTATCAAATCAAATGTAGTCCGTGTTAATGGGTCAATAACATCAACAACAAAAACGGGTGAGATGTCACTAAGATATTTCCTGGCATCATAAATGTTAAATTTAATCACTTCACCATCAAATTCCACAGTGAGGTTACCATCATGTACATCGATTTTTGTTCTAGATGTCTTAAGAAATGGTCTCCCTAATAATATCATCGATGAATTACGAGAATCATAATTTTCCATGTCAAGCACGTAAAAATCTGCGGGGAAAACCAAACCATTAACTTGTACTAAAACATCTTCTAGAACTCCTCAGGATAAACATTGGACCTATCAGCAAGTTGAACAATAACGCTTGTTTCCTTTAGGGGGCCAACATTTAAACATTGATAAACAGACAAAGGCATAACATTGATTGAAGCGCCTAAATCACACATAGCTTTAGTGATTCCAAGGTTACCTATTTTGCAAGGAATAGTAAACATACCTGGATCTTTACATTTAGGAGGAAGCTTCTTTTGAAGAATAACCGAAACATTCTCACCTACACTAATCTTCTCATTACCTTTCAGCTTTCTTTTATTAGTGCACAATTCTTTTAGAAATTTAGCATAACGAGGTACTTGCTTAATTGCATCCAGCAAGGGAATGTTTACCTCAACTTTGCGAAAAGTGTCAAGAATCTCTTTTTCTTCAGCTTCATTCTTGGATTTTGCTAGTCTGGAAGGGAAAGGAGGTGCTGTTGTCATGACCTTTGGTGGTTCAATGAGGGGTCCTTTGATCTGATTGTTTTGCTGGCTTGGAGTTGGAGTTTCTTTCTCAGTCTCTTCCTCAGGATTAGTTCGGTGATCCTTCTCCTTTGATCCCTGCAATTTTGTTCCACTTCTCAAGGTAATTGCATTAGCACTTTGCTTTGGATTTGTGATGGTTTGAGAAGGTAACTTACCTTGAGTTTCCAACCTATTTATAGAAGAAGCAAGTTGACTTACCTGATTTTCCAAGTTGTGGATGCTCTGCTTTGTCTCATCCTGAAATTGTTTTGTATTAACAGCGAGTGATTTAACAATTTCCTCAAGGGATATACCTGAAGTGGAAGGAGCCTGTGATACTTGGTTTGATGGCTTAGGTTGGAATTGTTGGAAGTTTTGTGGTTTATTGCCATATCTGAAGTTAGGGTGATCCCTCCATCCGGGATTGTAAGTATTTGAATAGGGATCATATTTCCTTTGTGGCTATCCTGGGAATCCGCCTACAGCATTGGCGTGTTCATGATCGTCATCTTGCAATGTGGGGCACATGTTGGTCGGATGATTAGGAGTAGCGCAAATTCCACAAGCCTTCACCTGCTGTGTTTTTCCAAGAGCTAGCTGTTATACAAAGGAGGTTAGATTAGAAATTTGATGTTCAAGGTTAGACACACTTACCTCATTTACCTTCCTTGAAGATGTATCATGCCTATACCCAAATTGTTGCGAATTGGCAGCCATAATGGAGATCAATTCCCTAGCTTGACCAGGGGTTTTGTTTACTATGGCGCCTCCACTTGCAGCATCCATCATCTTTCTTTCCATCGGAAGTAGGCCCTCGTAGAAGTATTGGATAAGGAGTTGTTCAGATATCCTATGTTGTGGGCAGCTTGCACACAATTGCTTGAACCTCTCCCAATACTCATGAAGTGTCTCGGTGTCCCTTTGTTTTATACCACAAATTTCTCTTCTTATACCAGTGGCTCTGGATGCGGGGAAGAATTTGTCCAAGAAAAGTCTTACCATATCTGTCCAAGTGGTGATAGAACCTGGAGGTAAATAAAACAACCAATCTTTAGCTTTAGCACTTAAAGGAAAATGGAAAAGCACGTAGCTTGATTTGATCATCGGTTATTCCTTGCGGCCTCATACTAAAACACACTATATGGAACTCTTTCAAATGCTTATGAGGATCTTCATTCTCAAGACCATGAAAGGTGGGTAGCAAATGTATTAACCCAGATTTCAATTCGAATTCCACAGCTAGTTCGGGATAGTGAATATAAAGTGGTTGTTGATTCACATCCGGTGCAGCCAACTCCCTTAAGGTTCTCTCGAGATTTGCCATGTCGTCCTCTTTTTCAGAATTAAGGGATGAATCAGACAAGTCCGATACTAAGTTCGGTCTGGGGGATGATCTAGCTTCTTGTCGCAGCCTCTTTAGAGTCTTCTCAATCTTGGATTATAAGTTAGTTCACCTGTCTGAGAAGAAGAGTCATACAAGAATAGAAATAAATTTGACACCAATCCCCGGAAACGGCGCCAAAAATTTGATGAGTGTCGAATCCAACAAAAATAAAACCTACTCCTAGGCAATTATATGATTTGCATATAGTGGTGAGTAGGGTCGAATCCACAAAGATTGGTTAAAATTATTTCTATTCAAGGAAAATTTAAAAGGGAAAAGAAAAATGGGGGGGGGGTTTGTCTGTGAATCAAAATAAAGTAAAACAAGTTAAGAAAATCGGATATTAATAAAAGCCTAGCCAAAGGAATCAAGATAGTTTAATTCTAGGAATTGATCATCGATGCAAATGTTTTCTATTCTTAATTCTAGATAAACTGGTTATGGTTATTAACAAGCTCTAACAACCTATCTCACCTTACTTCCTCGATAACCTCAGAGAAGCGCTTTGAATTATTTCTCTTATTGATTAAACAACCTAGACAAGCGCTTAGGATTTAACCTATCAATAGCATTATGATCTAGAGAGACCACCAATTCATGCCAGTAGATTATAAGATAACCTATTTAAACATGATCACACACCTCCATAACATGAATTCGATCATCTCTTTTATAACCAAACATGTTATTGCGTCACTAAGACTAGAACAATCAAACAATTACGGATTTGAGTGCTAGTTGACAATATATTAACTTGCTAATTGAGTAAAAGAGCTCTATTCATACCAATCAACAAAGATAATAATGACAAAACGATCAGAAGATATATGAATACCCGAAAGCAAAAAATTTAGAATAAATACAAGTCAATTAGACCTCACAATTCGTGGAGAATTAAGCATCTATGACCCTTTGGCTAGAAAGTAGCTTAGCTACTCATGTTCATCAATAAAAAGAAAAATAAAAATAAAAACATAATGAACCCGATTGCCTGCTCTGCCTCTTCGTTCCTTCTTGTCTCCAAGGTGATTCCAGATTCAAAGATTCAAAAGTTCCTTCTAACCCTCTTGGGTTGGCTCTATTTATATTATTAGATGGATAGCATGTGATCTTTTGCTAGCAAGATACGAAATATCTTTCCTTTTCCATAGTAGATTTCGAGAAGTGAAGATTTGTCTGCCTGGCACGCCCCACCACACGGTCGTGGGTCAAGCTGTGCCATCCTCTGTGCATATTCTTCAAGTCTTCATCCGCGCCCAGTGTATACCACGGTTACACCCACGGCATAGATTTCAAGCCGTGCCTTCATCTGTGCATAATCTTCAAGTCTTCATCCGCGCCCAGTGTGTACCACGGCTCCACCACGGCTAGATTTCCAACTGTGCCTTATTCTGTGCATAATCAACAAGTCTTCATCCGTGCCCAGTGTGTACCACTGTTACACCCACGGCCAGATTTCAAGCCGTGCCATCCTCTGGCTGATGTTCCACAATTTCTTCTCCTTGGCACGTCTAGCTTCCACCACGGCTCCAAGCACGATTTCTCCCACGGCTTCCACCACGGCCGTGTCCTAAGCCGTGTCTCTCTTTGTTCAAAGTCCACATTTCCGTCTTCTTGTCCAGTGTGTAACAGGGTTTGAACCTTGGTCGTGCCTCAAACCGTGCTTCCTCCGATGGTGTAATTCCTTGTCCTGATCTAAGTTGTAGATGACTTCTCTAGAATTCTTGAATTAGCATCTTTGACTCCATTTAACCTGATTTATCACGATGATAGAATTAAAGTACCATTTCCTTATGATTTCTATAAAATCAATAATAATTTAACACAATTTATACTATAAAGATTGAGTATAAAATGGCTCTATCACCCTTTGGCTAGAAAAGTAGCTTAGCTACCCATGTTCATCAACAAAACGAAAATAAAAAGTAAAGACATGATGAACCCGGTTGCCTGCTCTGCCTCCAAGATGATCCAAGGTTCTTCAAGATGCAAAGATCCAAAAGTTCTCCAAACTCTCTAGGGTTTGTTCTATTTATATTGTTAGGGAGATAGCATGTGATCTTTTGCTAGCAAGATACGAAAATATCTTTCCTTTTCCAAGTAGATTTCGAGAAGTGAAGATTCGTCTGCCTGGCACGCCCCACCACACGGCTATGGGTCAAGCCATGCCATCCTCTATGCATATTCTTCAAGTCTTCATCCGCGCCCAATGTGTACCACGGCTCCACCCACGACTAGATTTCCAACCGTGCCTTATTCTGTGCATAATCAACAAGTCTTCATCCGTGCCCAGTGTGTACCACTGTTACACCCACGGCCAGATTTCAAGCCGTGCCATCCTCTGGCTGATGTTCCCCAATTTCTTCTCCTTGGCACGTCTAGCTTCCACCACGGCTCCAAGCACGATTTCTCCCACGGCTTCCACCACGGCCGTGTCCTAAGCCGTGTCTCTCTCTGTTCAAAGTCCACATTTCCGTCTTCTTGTCCAGTGTGTAACAGGGTTTGAACCTTGGTCGTGCCTCAAACCGTGCTTCCTCCGATGGTGTAATTCCTTGTCTTGATCCAAGTTGTAGATGACTTCTCTAAAATACTTGAATTAGCATCCTTGACTCCATTTAACCTGATTTATCACGATGATAGAATTAAAGTACCATTTCCTTATGATTTCTATAAAATCAATAATAATTTAACACAATTTATACTATAAAGATTGAGTATAAAATGGCTCTATCACCCTTTGGCTAGAAAAGTAGCTTAGCTACCCATGTTCATCAACAAAACGAAAATAAAAAGTAAAGACATGATGAACCCGGTTGCCTGCTCTGCCTCCAAGATGATCCAAGGTTCTTCAAGATGCAAAGATCCAAAAGTTCTCCAAACTCTCTAGGGTTTGTTCTATTTATATTGTTAGGGAGATAGCATGTGATCTTTTGCTAGCAAGATACGAAAATATCTTTCCTTTTCCAAGTAGATTTCGAGAAGTGAAGATTCGTCTGCCTGGCACGCCCCACCACACGGCTATGGGTCAAGCCATGCCATCCTCTATGCATATTCTTCAAGTCTTCATCCGCGCCCAATGTGTACCACGGCTCCACCCACGACTAGATTTCCAACCGTGCCTTATTCTGTGCATAATCAACAAGTCTTCATCCGTGCCCAGTGTGTACCACTGTTACACCCACGGCCAGATTTCAAGCCGTGCCATCCTCTGGCTGATGTTCCCCAATTTCTTCTCCTTGGCACGTCTAGCTTCCACCACGGCTCCAAGCACGATTTCTCCCACGGCTTCCACCACGGCCGTGTCCTAAGCCGTGTCTCTCTCTGTTCAAAGTCCACATTTCCGTCTTCTTGTCCAGTGTGTAACAGGGTTTGAACCTTGGTCGTGCCTCAAACCGTGCTTCCTCCGATGGTGTAATTCCTTGTCTTGATCCAAGTTGTAGATGACTTCTCTAAAATACTTGAATTAGCATCCTTGACTCCATTTAACCTGATTTATCACGATGATAGAATTAAAGTACCATTTCCTTATGATTTCTATAAAATCAATAATAATTTAACACAATTTATACTATAAAGATTGAGTATAAAATGGCTCTATCACCCTTTGGCTAGAAAAGTAGCTTAGCTACTCATGTTCATCAACAAAACGAAAATAAAAAGTAAAGACATGATGAACCCGGTTGCCTGCTCTGCCTCCAAGATGATCCAAGGTTCTTCAAGATGTAAAGATTCAAAAGTTCTCCAAACTCTCTAGGGTTTGTTCTATTTATATTGTTAGGGAGATAGCATGTGATCTTTTGCTAGCAAGATACGAAAATATCTTTCCTTTTCCAAGTAGATTTCTAGAAGTGAAGATTCGTCTGCCTGGCATGCCCCACCACACGGCCATGGGTCAAGCCATGCCATCCTCTATGCATATTCTTCAAGTCTTCATCCGTGCCCAATGTGTACCACGGCTCTACCCACGTCTAGATTTCCAACCGTGCCTTATTCTGTGCATAATCAACAAGTCTTCATCCGTGCCCAGTGTGTACCACGGTTACACCCACGGCCAGATTTCAAGTCGTGCCATCCTCTGGCTGATGTTCCACAATTTCTTCTCCTTGGCACATCAAGAGGATCCACATTCCTTCTTCCGACTCGACTCTCGTCACGGATCTCATCAAGAGGCCGCCAAGTGCAATCAGGAAAGAATATCTTATGGCCCGTTTGCTAAGTGGGGAGTGAAAAAAAACCACAGGAACTTCTCGCACTTCTAGCAGGCCGCCTCCTTCTGCACAATCCTCCAAAGCTGCTCCTTCCTTGTCTTCACCTGGTGAGTGTTCTATTCCTATATCGGAGCGGGTGCTTGACCGCTTGGCATCCATTGAGAAGACCCAAGGTGAGATGAAAGTTCAACTACAAGGGATGAAAAAGAAACAAGAAAAATTTAGGAAATTTGTAGTTCACGCTTTCCAGTCGCTGGCTAAGTGCTTCCCAGCGGGGCAAGCTAGTTTGCCCACTTATGCCTCTTCCTCTAAAGCTAAAGAGGAAGTTGAGGCCAACGACGATAAAGACAAGGAAAATGAAGGAGAAAGTGAGGGAGAAAGTGAAGAGGATATTGAGGAAATCACTGAGGAAGTGTAACCAACCATTGCCAAGGGTGAGAAAAGTGATGATGAAGAGGATGAAACAGATGATGAAGATGATGAAGATGAGGAGACTAGTTCGGAATAATGAATGACTTTCAGTTACCTATTTATTCTGCATATTCGAGGAGCTCTTTCTATTGAGCTAGACTCTTTCTTGTTGGATGACTGTAATAATGACTGATCTCTATTTAATCTTTTACCTTTCGTTTTTGTTATGTTGAACTTTGCTGATCTAGGTGCTATCCCACGAATCCAACTGGTCTCATAACTTTCCTTGGCGAACTTCATCGATATAGATGATTGACATTCTGCTAGCTATGCAATTGGTCCATCACCTGTTTAATCCCGGGAAGTCTCAGTTCCTTTTCTTTTTATTTTTTCTTTTTACCTCTTTATTTCTCATTACGTTCTTGAATGATAAAGACATTGGGGACAATGTCTCAATCTAAGTGTGGGGAAGGGGATACTAAAGAAATTTGATAAGGGTTGTGCTGAATTGTATGAGTCATTCAAAAAAATTTCCCCTAATTTTTGTTTTTTTCATGAAAAGTCCATTTTGTTGTCATGAACTTTTGCCTTTTTCGCCCTTATCGTTATAGTGAGTTCGTTAAGTCGGCAACATCCCGAGCTCATCACTTAAGTGACCGGGTTTTGAGATACCCCTATGGACTCTTCCTCACTCTAACATTCAAGTTTGAATACTCTTAACTCAATTAGTTGAATCATTGGAGTAATGGCTATGCTTGATTTTTTTTTTTTTTAAGTGTTATGATTGCTTTACAAACAACTTCAAAGAGTATACAGTAGCTAATATAACCTACAAGTAAACTTGTTTATTTTTCACTAAGGGACTCGACTTACTCTTAGACTTCCAATTCTAAAGCTAAATATAAGTTAAATTTGTTTCTTAAAGATTTCACTACTTAATTTTAACCATGTATTCTAATCACAGCAGTGGGTGAGTAAAGCATTTGAACTAGTCAATTTCACATTGTGTAGATGCTTATTATAACATTTAGTACAATCTCTAGATTTCATGATAAATTTGAAAAAATTTGGCTTAAAATTGCTTAAGGACAAACATTCAAAGTATGGATCAATTCTCTATTCTCTATAATTTATTATCCTCTCCCCTACACTTAGCTTGAATAGTGTCCTCACTGTTTCTAATTCAGTACAATGAAAGAGGAATTAACAACACAAGGAACATTAAAGAATAATAGAAAGGAAATGCTGGTACTTCCCTAGTATTGGAGTTCTCCCCTTAAGCTCTGGAAAGTGTCATTTGATTATGTGTCCTTGCTGCAGTTGATCCAAAGAGTTCAAAAACTGCACTAAAATCAAAACAAAACTAAAACAAACCAAAACTAAAGCGAAACAAAACTTTTTTTCCTGTTTTTTTTTTTTGACATGGGTTGCCTCCCATGAAGCGCTTTTCTTTAACGTCTTTGGCTAGACGTTCCTGTCATCAATCACAATACTCGGGGTGAGTTAAACTGGTTTCTTCAATATTACATACTTGAAATCCTTCATAAAAAGGTTTCAAGCGATGACCATTGACTTTGAAGGTCTTACTAGTTTCAAGGCTTGCGATCTCAACTGCACCATGTGAAAATATGTTAGTGATAACAAAAGGACCAATCCACCGTGATTGTAGTTTGCCAGGAAACAATTTCAATCGAGAATGGTAAAGTAATACTTTTTGACCTACAGAAAAATTCTTTCGGGAAATCATTTGATCATGAAAATCCTTTGTTTTTTCCTTGTAGATTTTAGTACTCTCATAAGCTTCTCTTCGAATCTCCTCAAGTTCTTGTAATTGAAGTTTTCTGTGTTCACCTGCCGCATCCATTCGCATGTTACATTGTTTTACAGCCCAATACGCCCTATGTTCCAGCTCCACAGGGAGATGACATGGTTTGCCAAATATTAAACGGTAAGGAGACATACCTATAGGGGTCTTGTAAGCTGTTCGGTAGGCCCATAATGCATCCTCAAGTCTTGTGCTCCAGTCCTTCCTGCTTGGATTGACGGTTTTTTCCAGAATAGACTTGATTTCTCGATTTGAGACTTCTGCCAATCCATTGGTTTGAGGGTGGTATGCGGTGGAAGTGCGATGAGTGACCCTGTATTTTTTTAGTAGAGTGTCCACTATCCTATTACAAAAGTGTGTGCTACGATCACTGATAAGAGCCTTTGGTGTCCCGAACCTAGCAAAAATATGAGATTTAACAAAATCCACAACAACTTTAGCATCATTAGTTCGAGTCGCTTTGGCTTCCACCCATTTTGAAACATAATCCACAGCAAGAAGGATGTAAACATTACCGAAAGAAGGAGGAAAAGTACCCATAAAGTCAATACCCCATATATCAAATATTTCACAAGCAAGAATAGGGGTAAGTGGCATTTGATCTCTACGTCCTAAGTTCCCAATCTTTTGACATCGTTCACAAGACTTACAAAACATAAAAGAGTCACGAAACAATGTAGGCCAAAACAAACCACACCCTAATACCTTTGAGCTGTCCTCTTAGGGCCAAAATGTCCACCACATGCATATGAGTGACAAAATTGCAAGACAGAAGGAATATCGTCTTGAGAAATACACCTTCTAATGATTTGATCAGCACAATGTTTCCACAAATATGGATCATCCCATACATAATACTTAGCATCACTTTTAATTTTATCTTTTTAAGCCCTAGACAAATCACTTAGTAGTGTCTTAGTAACCAAATAATTGACAATATCAGCATACCACGGAATTGTCTTTTAAATAGAAAAGAGATACTCATATGGAAAATCATCTTATATTTGTGTGGACCCTTCACTGATAGGAATTCGACTGAGGTGGTCGGCAACTAAGTTTTCTGAGCCTTTCCTATCACGTATCTCCAGATCGAACTCTTGTAAGAGGAGTATCCATCGAATAAGTCTTGGTTTCACCTCCTTCTTCGCGAGCAGGTATTTAAGAGCTGCATGATCAGAGTAAACAATTACCTTAGTACCAAGTAAATATGATCTGAATTTTTCTAATGCAAAAACAACAGCCAAGAGTTCTTTTTCCGTTGTGGAATAGTTGCATTGAGCATTATCCAAAGTTCTGGAAGCATAATAAATGGCATGAGAAGCTCTCCCAACTCTTTGGCCAAGAACTACTCCAACTGCATAGTTGCTCGCATCACACATGATTTCAAAGGGAAGGGTCCAGTCGGGTGGTTGGATGATTGGAGCAGAAGTTAACTTGTCCCTCAATGTGTCAAAAGCGTTCTTGCTGGCCTCATCGAACCCAAATGTCACTTCTTTTTGTAGCAATCGACATAGGGGTTGAGTAATCTTAGAGAAATCCTTGATGAAGCGTCGATAGAATCCTGCACTCCCAAGAAAAGACCGAATTTCCCGTACACTTACAGGGTAAGGTAAAGATTTAATCAGTTCTACCTTAGCTTTATCGACTTCAAGCCCCTTAGAAGATACAATATGGCCTAAAATGAGACTCTATTCAACCACAAAGTGACATTTTTCATAATTCAACACTAGATTCTTATCTATACATCTTTGAAGCACTTTTGTAAGGTTAGTCAAACATGAATCAAAAGAATTACCATAGACAGTAAAGTCATCCATGAAAACTTCTATAATATTCTCCACATAATTTGAAAATATAATAACCATACATCTTTGGAATGTGGCTGGGGCATTGCAGAGCCCAAAAGGCATCCTTCGATACGCAAAAGTACCGAATGGACAAGTGAAAGTGGTCTTCTCTTGATCTTCCGGTGCCACTGGAATTTGATGAAAACCTGAATAACCATCAAGACAACAATAGTGAGAATGGCCCGCCAAACGTTCAAGCATCTGATCAAGAAAAGGAAGAGGGAAGTGGTCCTTCCGAGTTGACGCATTTAACTTCCTGTAATCAACACAAACCCTCCATCCATTCTGAACCCGAGTAGGAATTAACTCACCATCGGAGTTTTCAATCACAGTTAAGCCTATTTTCTTTGGGACAACTTGGATCGGACTTACCCATTTGCTGTCGGAAATTGGATAGATCATACCTGCATCAAGAAGTTTCAAGATTTCTTTCTTAACTACCTCCATCATAGGTGGATTCAAACGACGCTGAACTTTCCTTGAAGGTTTGCAATTATCTTCCATCAAAATCTTGTGCATGCAGGTGGAGGGGCTTAGTCCTTTGATATCAGCTATGGACCACCCAATGGCTTCTTTGTACTCCCTCAACACCCGAAGCAACTTTTCTTCTTCTAAAGTACTTAGCTTGTTGGAGACTATCACAGCAAGAGTCCCCTTTTCTCCTAAGAAAATATATTTTAGATGTTCGGGTAGGGGTTTTAATTCTAGCTTCGGTGCCTGCATAATAGAAGGAAGAAGTTTTGTGTTAGAAGGGGGTAAATGAATGTAGGACACATCATACCTGATAGGTTTTAATGATTCCAACTCCCAAATCTTGTCCTGCAAATCAGAGGATATTACAAACGTCTCCTTAAGAGTTTTCAATGCATGAATCGTAAGACTCTTATTAAGTACAACTTTCAACTCATCATCATCTATCAAATCAAATGTAGTCCGTGTTAATGGGTCAATAACATCAACAACAAAAACGGGTGAGATGTCACTAAGATATTTCATGGCATCATAAATGTTAAATTTAATCACTTCACCATCAAATTCCATAGTGAGGTTACCATCATGTACATCGATTTTTGTTCTAGATGTCTTAAGAAATGGTCTCCCTAATAATATCATCGATGAATTACGAGAATCATCATTTTCCATGTCAAGCACGTAAAAATCTGCAGGGAAAACCAAACCATTAACTTGTACTAAAACATCTTCTAGAACTCCCTCAGGATAAACATTGGACCTATCAGCAAGTTGAACAATAACGCCTGTTTCCTTTAGGGGGCCAACATTTAAACATTGATAAACAGACAAAGGCATAACATTGATTGAAGCGCCTAAATCACACATAGCTTTAGTGATTCCAAGGTTACCTATTTTGCAAGGAATAGTAAACATACCTGGATCTTTACATTTAGGAGGAAGCTTCTTTTGAAGAATAACCGAAACATTCTCACCTACACTAATCTTCTCATTACCTTTCAGCTTTCTTTATTAGTGCACAATTCTTTTAGAAATTTAGCATAACGAGGTACTTGCTTAATTGCATCCAGCAAGGGAATGTTTACCTCAACTTTGCGAAAAGTGTCAAGAATCTCTTTTTCTTCAGCTTCATTCTTGGATTTTGCTAGTCTGGAAGGGAAAGGAGGTGCTGTTGTCATGAAAAGTCTTACCATATCTGTCCAAGTGGTGATAGAACCTGGAGGTAAATAAAACAACCAATCTTTAGCTTTAGTACTTAAAGAAAATGGAAAAGCACGTAGCTTGATTTGATCGTCGGTTATTCCTTGCGGCCTCATACTAGAACACACTATATGGAACTCTTTCAAATGCTTATGAGGATCTTCATTCTCAAGACCATGAAAGGTGGGTAGCAAATGTATTAACCCAGATTTCAATTCGAATTCCACAGCTAGTTCGGGAGAGTCAATATAAAGTGGTTGTTGATTCACATCCGGTGCAGCCAACTCCCTTAAGGTTCTCTCGAGATTTGCCATGTCGTCCTCTTTTTCAGAATTAAGGGATGAATCAGACAAGTCCGATACTAAGTTCGGTCTGGGGGATGATCTAGCTTCTTGTCGCAGCCTCTTTAGAGTCTTCTCAATCTCCGGATTATAAGTTAGTTCACCTGTCTGAGAAGAACGAGTCATACAAGAATAGAAATAAATTTGACACCAATCCCCGGAAACGACGCCAAAATTTGATGAGTGTCGAATCCAACAAAAATAAAACCTACTCCTAGGCAATTATATGATTTGCATATAGTGGTGAGTAGGGTCGAATCCACAGAGATTGGTTAAACTTATTTCTATTCAAGGAGAATAAAAGGGAAAAGAAAAATGGGGGGGTTTGTCATAGAATCAAAATAAAGTAAAACAAGTTAAGAAAATCATATATTAATAAAAGCCTAGCCAAAGGAATCAAGATAGTTTAATTCTAGGAATTGATCATCGATGCAAATGTTTTCTATTCTTAATTCTAGATAAACTGGTTATGGTTATTAACAAGCTCTAACAACCTATCTCACCTTACTTCCTCGATAACCTCAGAGAAGCGCTTTGAATTATTTCTCTTATTGATTAAACAACCCTAGACAAGCGCTTAGGATTTAATCTATCAATAGCATTATGATCTAGAGAGACCACCAATTCATGCCAGTAGATTATAAGATAACCTATTTAAACATGATCACATACCTCCATAACATGAATTCGATCATCTCTTTTATAACCAAACATGTTATTGCGTCACTAAGACTAGAACAATCAAACAATTACGGATTTGACGTGCTAGTTGACAATATATTAACTTGCTAATTGAGTAAAAGAGCTCTATTCATACCAATCAACAAAGATAATAATGACAAAACGATCAGAAGATATATGAATACCCGAAAGCAAAGAATAGAATAAATACAAGTCAATTAGACCTCACAATTCGTGGAGAATTAAGCATCTATGACCCTTTGGCTAGAAAAGTAGCTTAGCTACTCATGTTCATCAATAAAACGAAAAATAAAAATAAAAACATAATGAACCCGATTGCCTGCTTTGCCTCTTCGTTCCTTCTTGTCTCCAAGGTGATTCCAGATTCAAAGATTCAAAAGTTCCTTCTAACCCTTTAGGGTTGGCTCTATTTATATTATTAGATGGATAGCATGTGATCTTTTGCTAGCAAGATACGAAAATATCTTTCCTTTTCCAAGTAGATTTCGAGAAGTGAAGATTTGTCTGCCTGGCACGCCCCACCACACGGTCGTGGGTCAAGCTGTGCCATCCTCTGTGCATATTCTTCAAGTCTTCATCCGCGCCCAGTGTGTACCACGGTTACACCCACGGCTAGATTTCAAGCCGTGCCTTCATCTGTGCATAATCTTCAAGTCTTCATCCGCGCCCAGTGTGTACCACGGCTCCACCCACGGCTAGATTTCCAACCGTGCCTTATTCTATGCATAATCAACAAGTCTTCATCCGTGCCCAGTGTGTACCACGGTTACACCCACGGCTAGATTTCAAGTCGTGCCTTCATCTGGTTGATGTTCCACAATTTCTTCTCCTTGGCACGTCTAGCTTCCACCACGGCTCCAAGCACGGTTTCTCCCACGGCTTCCACCACGGCCGTGTCCTAAGCCGTGTCTCTCTCTGTTCAAAGTCCACATTTCCGTGTTCTTGTCCAGTGTGTAACACGGTTTGAACCTTGGTCGTGCCTCAAACCGTGCTTCCTCCGGTGGTGTAATTCCTTGTCTTGATCCAAGTTGTTGATGACTTCTCTAAAATACTTGAATTAGCATCCTTGACTCCATTTAACTTGATTTATCACAATGATAGAATTAAAGTACCATTTCCTTATGATTTCTATAAAATCAATAAAAATTTAACACAATTTATACTATAAAGATTGAGTATAAAATGGCTCTATCACCCTTTGGCTAGAAAAGTAGCTTAGCTACTCATGTTCATCAACAAAACGAAAATAAAAAGTAAAGACATGATGAACCCGGTTGCCTGCTCTGCCTCCAAGAAAATCCAAGGTTCTTCAAGATGCAAAGATTCAAAAGTTCTCCAAACTCTCTAGGGTTTGTTCTATTTATATTGTTAGGGAGATAGCATGTGATCTTTTGCTAGCAAGATACGAAAATATCTTTCCTTTTCCAAGTAGATTTCGAGAAGTGAAGATTCGTCTGCCTGGCACGCCCCACCACACGGTCGTGGGTCAAACCGTGCCATCCTCTGTGCATATTCTTCAAGTCTTCATCCGCGCCCAGTGTGTACCACGGCTCCACCCACGGCTAGATTTCCAACCGTGCCTTATTCTGTGCATAATCAACAAGTCTTCATCCGTGCCCAGTGTGTACCACGGTTACACCCACGGCTAGATTTCAAGCCGTGCCTTCATCTGGTTGATGTTCCACAATTTGTTCTCCTCGGCACGTCTAGCTTCCGCCACGGCTCCAAGCACGGTTTCTCCCACGGCTTCCACCACGGCCGTGTCCTAAGCCATGTCTCTCTCTGTTCAAAGTCCACATTTCTGTCTTCTTGTCCAGTGTGTAACAGGGTTTGAACCTAGGTCGTGCCTCAAACCGTGCTTCCTCCGGTGGTGTAATTCCTTGTCTTGATCCAAGTTGTAGATGACTTCTCTAAAATACTTGAATTAGCATCCTTGACTCCATTTAACCTGATTTATCACGATGATAGAATTAAAGTACCATTTCCTTATGATTTCTATAAAATCAATAATAATTTAACACAATTTATACTATAAAGATTGAGTATAAAATGGCTCTATCACCCTTTGGCTAGAAAAGTAGCTTAGCTACTCATGTTCATCAACAAAACGACAATGAAAAGTAAAGACATGATGAACCCGGTTGCCTGCTCTACCTCCAAGATGATCCAAGGTTCTTCAAGATGCAAAGATTCAAAAGTTCTCCAAACTCTCTAGGGTTTGTTCTATTTATATTGTTAGGGAGATAGCATGTGATCTTTTGCTAGCAAGATACGAAAATATCTTTCCTTTTCCAAGTAGATTTCGAGAAGTGAAGATTCGTCTACCTGGCACGCCCCACCACACGGTCGTGGGTCAAACCGTGCCATCCTCTGTGCATATTCTTCAAGTCTTCATCCGCGCCCAATGTGTACCACGGCTCCACCCACGGCTAGATTTCTAACCGTGCCTTATTCTATGCCTAATCAACAAGTCTTCATCCGTGCCCAGTGTGTACCACGGTTACACCCACGGCCAGATTTCAAGCCGTGCCATCCTCTGGTTGATGTTCCACAATTTCTTCTCCTTGGCACGTCTAGCTTCCACCACGGCTCCAAGCACGATTGCTCCCACGGCTTCCACCATGGCCGTGCCCTAAGACGTGTCTCTCTCTGTTCAAAGTCCACATTTTCGTCTTCTTGTCCAGTGTATAACACGGTTTGAACCTTGGCCGTGCCTCAAACCGTGCTTCCTCCGGTGGTGTAATTCCTTGTCTTGATCCAAGTTGTAGATGACTTCTCTAAAATACTTGAATTAGCATCCTTGACTCCATTTAACCTGATTTATCACGATGATAGAATTAAAGTACCATTTCCTTATGATTTCTATAAAATCAATAATAATTTAACACAATTTATACTATAAAGATTGAGTATAAAATGGCTCTATCACCCTTTGGCTAGAAAAGTAGCTTAGCTACCCATGTTCATCAACAAAACGAAAATAAAAAGTAAAGACATGATGAACCCGGTTGCCTGCTCTGCCTCCAAGATGATCCAAGGTTCTTCAAGATGCAAAGATTCAAAAGTTCTCCAAACTCTCTAGGGTTTGTTCTATTTATATTGTTAGGGAGATAGCATGTGATCTTTTGATAGCAAGATACGAAAATATCTTTCCTTTTCCAAGTAGATTTCGAGAAGTGAAGATTCGTCTGCCTGGCACGCCCCACCACACGGCCATGGGTCAAGCCATGCCATCCTCTATGCATATTCTTCAAGTCTTCATCCGCGCCCAATGTGTACCACGGCTCCACCCACGGCTAGATTTCCAACCGTGCCTTATTCTGTGCATAATCAACAAGTCTTCATCCGTGCCCAGTGTGTACCACGGTTACACCCACGGCCAGATTTCAAGCCGTGCCATCCTCTGGCTGATGTTCCACAATTTCTTCTCCTTGGCACGTCTAGCTTCCACCACGGCCGTGCCCTAAGACGTGTCTCTCTCTGTTCAAAGTCCACATTTCCGTCTTCTTGTCCAGTGTGTAACACGGTTTGAACCTTGGCCGTGCCTCAAACCGTGCTTCCTCCGGTGGTGTAATTCCTTGTCTTGATCCAAGTTGTAGATGACTTCTCTAAAATACCTGAATTAGCATCCTTGACTCCATTTAACCTGATTTATCACGATGATAGAATTAAAGTACCATTTCCTTATGATTTCTATAAAATCAATAATAATTTAACACAATTTATACTATAAAGATTGAGTATAAAATGGCTCTATCAATCATCCTCTCTATTCCTATCTCCTTTATCTTCCCAATCCCTAGTTCCTCTATTCCGACCACTATAACCTCTATAACTCCCGACAGAAGGCTCATCAAAGTCATCATCCGACATTTCATCTCCACCCCTCGGTACTCTTCTAGAACGACTCTCCCTCTTACGCCCTTGGAATACGTTTGTGGATTGTTCTAGTCTTTGCTCTACCGTCTCATGAATTTTTTCCATTCCCTCTTGGAACATCCTCTTCATCTCACCCCTCAATGCCTCAATTACTAACCTAGAATCAAACCTTCCCCTCTCACCTTCAGGAGAATGTTGTCTCGACATTGTCCCTATAGAAAAGATTAGTACTAACACAAATATATATATATAATTAAACCTCACGATACACTCCCTTACGTGTTTCGCTCAAATGATGATATCACACAGTCACTCGTGTATTCTCACAAAAAATGATGATATCAACTCGCCAACTTCCTCTTCTCAATTCTCTTGGAACTAACCCGAACGACACCAATCCCCTTCCGTAGAATTCAAAACAACTCTAGGGTTCGTAAATTTTCCTCTATTTTTTTCTATCCAATTTTTTTTCTCTCTGTTTTTGCTTTTGATCACGTTTCTCTTGTCTTTCTTTTCTTTTCTCTTCTTTTTTTTGTCGTGATTTTTACTCTTTTTTTTTTTTAACAATCGACTAGTAGATATTACACTATCAAAAGACAATTAATATTACGAAATTGAACGCTAACAATGGATATGAACGATTGGAGTTAGGGTTTTGATATTACCTTCCTCAAACCGAACTGATGTTTTGACAAACCTAAGCTCTGATACCAAACTGATACGAACCACGCCAACCCGTGACGAAACCCAATACCAATACGTTCGGAAATTCGTTACCTACGATGCTAAACACCTAAAGTGGAAACCGCGACCCGTTGTCTATAAGCGAGACAAGAACCTTGGTATAATGTGAAGACGCCACAATCGGGATGAAAGACCGATTGATAAGTTAGGTTGAATGCCACAGAAATAAAATCCGATAAGTTCTAGTTAGTTCTTGAAGAACCAAGAGAGGAGCCTCCCAAAGATGATTTATGTTCTAAGATGTATGTTCTATCTCTATTCTAAACCCTAGGAGCTTTATACTAGGGTTACAATTCATAAAAATACAAGCCCAAAACGACGTCACTTCAATAAGTGCGTAAAATAACAAAACAACACAAAAGGCTGGCGTCGGGGAGATACACGGCCGTGTACATGTTGATTATGATCGCAATCACTCAAATTAAAAATCCCTTTCTATGACTCTCTGTTACGATCAAGTAGGCAAGTGCACCTATTGATTATAATTGTATAGAGTTGAGTTCGGGTATTGTCTCCTCAAGGATCAGCAAGTACTAATACTAACTCTAAACCAACTATCTAACCGCACAAATTCGAGAGGTTTCAGATTAAATTAAGAATACTTAACAAAACCTTTAGCAATTAAAAATAATACTATAACTTGATTATTAATCTGATAACTAAGAATATACCCTACCCTTACTACTCCTCTAATTGTCATGTAACTTTGCCCTTTCAATAAACTAGTTAACAAGCAATGGTTATCTCTAAACTGCGGAGTATCTAACACTAAGCTAATGTTCTTCCCAGAATCATTAGCTCCTAACCCTAATCGCTTTGATAAAGATCCCTCTTCTATCAAAATCAATTAGAATTGCATTAACACTCTTGAACCCTCAATTAGATCAAATTATCTAATTTAACCTAATACGGAAAATTCACGTTCTCTATCCCTAGATTACGTACAAATTCCTTTATTCATGTAAGATCTATTCAAACAAGAGATTTCCCAATCATCTTATAAGAAATCAATGCAAACTCAATGTTGGCCATACATCAAATTAGCAACACTACACGAACAACATGAATAAATTCAGAGAATTCCAATATTCATTAACTACGCAATCGATCCCATATTACATGACAATTAGAATTCATAAGGTTCGGGAATGAAACAACTAGCCACTAAGGATTTTCGAGATATAACTCAATGAAATAGAATGAAAAAGAAAGAGAAAACCCCTGTGCATGAGCCCTTCAATGTCGTCTTCTTCCTTTCTCATCCTTTCATCTTTTCTTTTCTGTCCCTTTGGCCTCCTCTTTTGAAACTCTCCTTCCTCTCCTTGTTTTTTCTCTCTCTCAAGACGACTATTTATACCTAGGGTAGCTTCCTCTCTGGCGTGTAGGAGATATCCTTCAAATATGGACGAAAGATTTAAAATCGATTTGAAGATATCTTTCCTTCGATAGACACACGGTCATACTACACGGGCGTGTATATAAACCGTGTATCTCTCTGAGTCAGTGAACTCTGGGCGTGTATATCCCACACGACTGTTTGTAATAGTCGTGTATTCCTCTGTCTTCTTTGTTCTTCATACACGGTTGATTACACGGGTGTGTATTCCAACCGTGTACTAGTCTATCCTGAAAACTCTTCTTCCACGCTGATACACGGTTGGATACACGGGCATGTATCTGAACCGTGTAGTCTCCTGATTCCTTCACACGGCCGTTTGTAAAACCGTGTGACTTCCTTTAACTTCAAAGCATTCCCTTTTTACTTGCTTTTATCTCCAATTCATCTTGAATTTAAATGCTTTTCATCAAATCCTCCTTTTCTACACCTGAACATGAAATATAAATCAATTAAGCATCATAATCTTATATTTTCACTCCCAATTATCTCAAAAATTGACTTAATGATCTCCAATTATAAGAGTTAAAATAGATTTATCAAATTTCCCCACACTTAAGCATTTGCTTGTCCTCAAGCAAATTACACATATGGAAGTCTCAATTCTCAGAATTCTTAAAACTCAGGAAGAAATTCAATCATTAACCCCACTTTATATCAGGATAGCCACCATTTTCCACAATTCGCCTTTCTTATCACTCAATCTTATTAAGCACTTGTATTCAAAATAGCAATAGTAGATTTCCAGTATTAATCCAAGTAAGTGAAACTTTTACCCTTTATCATTTAACCAAAAATCTCAAGGTTAAGATCAGACTTACAATCGTAGAACTCAAGCATATACATCCACTTATTTCCTGGATCTTTTTCCCCTTTTTGGAATGGGAGTTCAACCTTTTAGTACCTTTTCTTAGTCAATTAACCCATGTAACGAACTTTTAATCGATAATCCCGGGCTCGTCACCCAAGTTAACAAATGTTATCCCCTCAAGCATAGAGGGCATCCCTCGGATTTACTTATTCGGGTTGAATTAACTAATCAATCCCCCCTTTTTTTTTTTTTAGTGAATAAGAGCGGTTTCCTTGGCCAGTAAGTCCCAGACCAGACGATCTTAGGCTACTAGGTTTTAAGATACCCCTTCGAACCTCTACCACTCGAATCCAAATATTCTAATTTAAAGCCTCATTTAGTTCAGTTTTCTCGGATTTTACTCATAACCCTTGTAGCGAGCTTTCAGCCAATGATCCCAAGTTCATCACCCAAGTCAATAGATGTTATTCCCCAAAAAGGGCACCCCTCGGACTTAATTACTCGAGTCAATGAGATCCACTTCTGAACTATTTGTTATTGTTCATCATTTTTTTTAAATTCATCAAATTACTCCCAATTTGTGTTCTATTCCATTATTTTTGTAAGGGAAAGTCACCAAGCTATAAGTATCACTTGTTCCTTCATTCAAGATCGCAAAAACAAATCCTAAATCTGAAATGAAAGCCTAAATAACAAGTAAGTCTCCCTCACATGGATACCATACTATAACTCTAAAAAGGCAAAGATAATACAAAATAAGAGAATAATGCAAAATTCGAAAAATTTTCCATGAAATAGCTGCCTATACAAGTGGAATTTTATGTTTCCTGAGCAACTATTTCTCATCATCATTAAGCTTCCAAATGTTACTTAAATAAGGGAAATTGAGCATTTAAAAGTTCATAAGTTCATTGCTCTTGTGATATCTTTCTATTCTTTCTATTCCCTTTCCCACACTTAAAATCAGACATTGTCCCCAATGTCTGCCCACAAAGTACACGAAAGAGCGAAAAGAATGGAAATAAAAGGAAAAGAGAAACAAGACTCCCCTGGATCGATATCAGAATCGCGCATCTAGCATCCACTTTTGCAGAAGCACTCCATTCAATAGCATTCATGTGCACAGGACCGGGAGTTCTTGAAAACAAATCCCAACATGTAATATCCCCGACCTTCTCATGACTAAAGTCATGTACTCCACCCATCTAAAAGAATCTTTGAAATGAAATAAAGAGTAATTGAATGGATTAAAGAAATAAAAGCTTACCTAAAGAAATGCATTGGTTAAAGTAGTTAGCGTTGAGCTTTCTTAATATTGCCGATCCCCGGCAACGGCGCCAAAAACTTGTTGATTATGATCGCAATCACTCAAATTAAAAATCCCTTTCTATGACTCTCTGTTACGATCAAGTAGGCAAGTGCACCTATCGATTATAATAGTATAGAGTTGAGTTCGGGTATCGTCTCCTCAAGGATCAGCAAGTACTAATACTAACTCTAAACCAACTATCTAACCGCACAAATTCGAGAGGTTTCAGATTAAATTAAGAATACTTAACAAAACCTTTAGCAATTAAAAATAATACTATAACTTGATTATTAATCTGATAACTAAGAATATACCCTACCCTTACTACTCCTCTAATTGTCATGTAACTTTGCCCTTTCAATAAACTAGTTAACAAGCAATGGTTATCTCTAAACTGCGGAGTATCTAACACTAAGCTAATGTTCTTCCCAGAATCATTAGCTCCTAACCTTAATCGCTTTGATAAAGATCCCTCTTCTATCAAAATCAATTAGAATTGCATTAACACTCTTGAACCCTCAATTAGATTAAATTATCTAATTTAACCTAATACGGAAAATTCATGTTCTCTATCCCTAGATTACGTACAAATTCCTTTATTCATGTAAGATCTATTCAAACAAGAGATTTCCCAATCATCTTATAAGAAATCAATGCAAACTCAATGTTGGCCATACATCAAATTAGCAACACTACACGAACAACATGAATAAATTCAGAGAATTCCAATATTCATTAACTATGCAATCGATCCCATGTTACATGACAATTAGAATTCATAAGGTTCGGGAATGAAACAACTAGCCACTAAGGATTTTCAAGATATAACTCAATGAAATAGAATGAAAAAGAAAGAGAAAACCCCTGTGCATGAGCCCTTCAGTGTCGTCTTCTTCCTTTCTCATCCTTTCATCTTTTCTTTTCTATCCCTTTGGCCTCCTCTTTTGAAACTCTCCTTCCTCTCCTTCTTCTCTCCTTGTTTTTTCTCTCTCTCAAGAAGACTATTTATACCTAGGGTAGCTTCCTCTCTAGCATGTAGGAGATATCCTTCAAACATGGACGAAAGATTTAAAATCGATTTGAAGATATCTTTCCTTCGATAGACACACGGTCATACTACACGGGCGTGTATATAAACCGTGTATCTCTCTGAGTCAGTGAACTCTGGGTGTGTATATCCCACACGACCGTTTGTAATAGCCGTGTATTCCTCTGTCTTCTTTGTTCTTCATACACGGTTGATTACACGAGTGTGTATTCCAACCGTGTACTGGTCTATCCTGAAAACTCTTCTTCCACGCTGATACACGGTTGGATACACGGGCATGTATCCGAACCGTGTAGTCTCCTGATTCCTTCACACGGCCGTTTGTAAAACCGTGTGACTTCCTTTAACTTCAAAGCATTCCCTTTTTACTTGCTTTTATCTCCAATTCGTCTTGAATTTAAATACTTTTCATCAAATCCTCCTTTTCCACACCTGAACATGAAATATAAATCAATTAAACATCATAATCTTATATTTTCACTCCCAATTATCTCAAAAATTGACTTAATAATCTCCAATTATAAGAGTTAAAATAGATTTATCAGTACACGACCGTGTACTTTGGCCGTGTACTTTTTTGTGCAAATTCTGGCAACATACACGACCGTGTACTTCTGGTCGTGTATCTTTCTGTGGATTTGCTTGACTCCATACACGACCGTGCCTTTTAGCCGTGTATCTGGCCATGTATGATTCTGTGCAATCTTGAGATTCCTACACAGTCGAGCCTTGAAAATACACGCCCTCTTCATCCCGTGTCCGGTGTGATTTGTACAAGTGCAAGGGTCTTCCCATGGTTGTTCCAATCCGTTCCAACTTCATGATTGCTCCAATCCTTTCCGGCTTCATGGACATCCTTTATCAACCTGTTAAGTGCTTCCTTGAGTCGTTTCGCTCGACTTCTTGTGATCAGTTTAGGCGGCACTTCAAGAGGATCCACATTCCTTCTTCCGACTCGACTCTCGTCACGGATCTCATCAAGAGGCCGCCAAGTGCAATCAGGAAAGAATATCTTATGGCCCGTTTGCTAAGTGGGGAGTGAAAAAAACCACAGGAACTTCTCGCACTTCTAGCAGGCCGCCTCCTTCTGCACAATCCTCCAAAGCTGCTCCTTCCTTGTCTTCACCCGGTGAGTCTTCTATTCCTATATCGGAGCGGGTGCTTCATCGCTTGGCATCCATTGAGAAGACCCAAGGTGAGATGAAAGTTCAACTACAAGGGATGAAAAAGAAACAAGAAAAATTTAGGAAATTTGTAGTTCACGCTTTCCAGTCGCTGGCTAAGTGCTTCCCAGCGGGGCAAGCTAGTTTGCCCACTTATGCCTCTTCCTCTAAAGCTAAAGAGGAAGTTGAGGCCAACGACGATAAAGACAAGGAAAATGAAGGAGAAAGTGAGGGAGAAAGTGAAGAGGATATTGAGGAAATCACTGAGGAAGTGTAACCAACCATTGCTAAGGGTGAGAAAAGTGATGATGAAGAGGATGAAACAGATGATGAAGATGATGAAGATGAGGAGACTAGTTCGGAATAATGAATGACTTTCAGTTACCTATTTTATTCTGCATATTCGAGGAGCTCTTTCTATTGAGCTAGACTCTTTCTTGTTGGATGACTGTAATAATGACTGATCTCTATTTAATCTTTTACCTTTCGTTTTTGTTATGTTGAACTTTGCTGATCTAGGTGCTATCCCACGAATCCAACTGGTCTCATAACTTTCCTTGGCGAACTTCATCGATATAGATGATTGACATTCTGCTAGCTATGCAATTGGTCCATCACCTGTTTAATCCCGGGAAGTCTCAGTTCCTTTTCTTTTTATTTTTTCTTTTTACCTCTTTATTTCTCATTACGTTCTTGAATGATAAAGACATTGGGGACAATGTCTCAATCTAAGTGTGGGGAAGGGGATACTAAAGAAATTTGATAAGGGTTGTGCTGAATTGTATGAGTCATTCAAAAAAATTTCCCCTAATTTTTGTTTTTCTCTTTTTGCTTGATAATCAAATTTTAAAATCATGATTGCAAATTACGTAGTATTTTAGCATTTAGTGAATAAATTCCTCTAAAAGAGTGTTGTGCATGTTACCTTTATCTTCTTTGGAACATTAATACTTAGTCAAAGTTATGGGATAAAATCGCTGTGAAACTCAAAGATCTTAAGAGCCATTTAATCTTTCATGAAAGGGCAAATGAAATGATTCACTTGGTGATCCTTCTTAGAAGATCTCCTTAAAGTAAAAATTTAATGAAAGCATGTTATACTTGAAAATAAAGGATTGGTTAGTATGGGCAGGCTTCGGTCCCTCAGAAGAGCAAAGTTTGACTCCGCTACTAACTAGTCAAAATAATAAGTTAAGGTAATAGAGGTTCGATGGGGTTCCTTTAAAACCTGGTCACCTAAGGTCGTCTGGCCTGGGATTGGCCGACCGAGGAAATTACCGTAATAAAATGAAATACCATAAAGCCAAAAGTTGAGAGGGTCTTGTAACTCGAGTATTTAAGCCCATAGGAACGCCCTCAATTGAGGGCATAACGTTCGTTAACTTGGGTGACGAGCCTAGGATTATCGGCTGAAAACTCGTTACATGGGTTGCAAGATTCCAAAAAAAAAAAAAAAAGGATGAAACCAGTGTGAACTATTACAAAGAATAAAATCTTTAAAGAGATTAACCAAAAAGGAGGAATCCAGGGGAAACATAGATGCAATGTATTTTCATTATTGATTGCTTCACTAAGAGAGATAATTGAGAAGATATTAGACTTTTTAATGGTGGTTGAAATGAACCACGTTTTCTTTTGCTTTGATTGATCTTGTGTCTAATTTTGATCATGAAAGCCATCGTTAAAATGACAAGGGTAAAGATTGGTCTACTCTGATTAATCCTAGAAATCTGACTAAAGTATCTTTGTTACAATACTTTCATGATAAGGTGAGAAGCACACATCAGATTGAGGGATTGCATTGAGCTTTAAAGATTAAAATTCACAAATGCTAATATCTGAGTAGTTTTATTTGGTAACGACAATCATGATTAATGAGAAGTTTGATCAATGTTTTTTTTTGCTTAAGGACAAGCAAAGACTTAAGTGTGGGGAAGTTTGATAAGTCGCAAAATACCCTTATCTAGAGTAATGAAATTGTGCTTTATTGTTGAATTTTTAGATGATTTGTTGAAGGATGCTTAATGGAATGAATGTCAATTTCAGGATTTTCTAGAGTATTTTGGAGCTAAGGGAAGGAGTTTGGAAGAGTTGGATCAAGTTTGGAAGGAATTGGATATAATACATGTGAAGAAAAGAATTCTGGAAAGTACACAAGCGAGATACACGCCCATGTACTTTGCTTGTGTATACTGAAGTGGATGTTTGGAAAGTACACGAGTGAGATACACGCCTATGTACTTTGTTTGTGTATTGATGGATGTCGAATCCAACAAAAATAAAACCTACTCCTAGATAATTATATGATTTGCATATAGTGGTGAGTAGGGTCGAAGCCACAGAGATTGGTTAAACTTATTTCTATTCAAGGAGAATAAAAGGGAAAAGAAAAATGGGGGGGTTTTGTTTGTGAATCAAAATAAAGTAAAACAAGGTAAGAAAATCGGATATTAATAAAAGCCTAGCCAAAGGAATCAAGATAGTTTAATTCAAGGAATTGATCATCGATGCAAATGTTTTCTATTCTTAGTTCTAGATAAACTGGTTATGGTTATTAACAAGCTCTAACAACCTATCTCTCCTTACTTCCTCGATAACCTCAGACAAGCACTTTGAATTATTTCTCTTATTGATTAAACAACCCTAGACAAGCGCTTAGGATTTAATCTATCAATAGCATTAAGATCTAGAGAGACCACCAATTCATGCCAGTAGATTATAAGATAACCTATTAAAACATGATCACACACCTCCATAACATGAATTCGATCATCTCTTTTATAACCAAACATGTTATTGCGTCACTAAGACTAGAACAATCAAACAATTACGGATTTGACGTGCTAGTTGACAATATATTAACTTGCTAATTGAGTAGAAGAGCTCTATTCATACCAATCAACAAAGATAATAATGACAAAACGATCAGAAGATATATGAATACCCGAAAGCAAAGAATAGAATAAATACAAGTCAATTAGACCTCACAATTCATGGAGAATTAAACATCTATGACCCTTTGGCTAGAAAAGTAGCTTAGCTACTCATGTTCATCAATAAAACGAAAATAAAAAATAGAAACATAATGAACCCGGTTGCTTGCTCTACCTCCTCGTTTCCTTCTTGTCTCCAAGGTGATTCCAGATTCAAAGATTGAAAAGTTCGTCCTAACCCTCTAGGGTTGGCTCTATTTATATTATTAGATGGATAGCATGTGATCTTTTGCTAGCAAGATACGAAAATATCTTTCCTTTTCCAAGTAGATTTCGAGAAGTGAAGATTCGTCTGCCTGGCACGCCCCACCACACGGCCGTGGGTCAAGCCGTACCATCCTCTGTGCATATTCTTCAAGTCTTCATCCGCGCCCAGTGTGTACAATGGTTACACACACGGCCAGATTTCAAGCCGTGCCTCCATCTGGTTGATGTTCCACACTTTCTTCTCCTTGGCACACCTAGCTTCCACCACGACTCCAAGCGCGGTTGCTCCCACGGCTTCCACCACGGCCGTTTCCTAAGCCGTGTCTCTCTCTGTTCAAAGTCCACATTTCCGTCTTCTTGTCCAGTGTGTAACACGGTTTGAACCTTGGCCGTGCCTCAAACCGTGCTTCCGATACACGGCTGTGTACTTCAACCGTGTATCTTCCTGTTGATTCAAAACCAAGTACACGGCCGTGTACTTCAATTACACGCCCATGTACTTCCTTCGACGGTGTAAATCCTTGTCTTTGAACCAAGTTGTAGATGACTTCTCTAATTTACTTGAATTGGCATCCTTGACTCCATTTAACCTGATTTATCACGATGATAGAATTAAAGTACCATTTCCTTATGATTTCTATAAAATCAATAATAATTTAACACAATTTATACTATAAAGATTGAGTATAAAATGGCTCTATGAAATTCCCCCACACTTAAACTCTTGCTTGTCCTCAAGCAATTGCATCAAATCAATTGAGAAATCTGTCATAGATTATACAAACTTTCTTTTCATCATTCCAAGCATCTATTCATTTGTAATTCATGACTTATAGTTTTAATGTCTACTACTTCAACCAAACTGGTTTCCTGTGATCAAATTACTATGGATAAAATTCAATAGCTAATCTAAACAAAACAAACTTTAATCCTCATGTTTAGCAAAAGAATTTTTATTCCAAAAGTAAATACTTAATCCACTAAGGAAAAACACCCAATTAAACTTCATTGGACATTAGCAAACATATAATCCTTGCAACATAAAGTAAAAGCATATAGTATCAACTCTTTCCACAGATTTTCTCCCTTTTATAGTCTTGTTTTATTCAATGAATGTTTACATTCATGTTCTTTTGATTTATTCAAGCATCTGTTTTGACGGGTTTTTGCCCACTTCTTTTCATGAACTTTTGCATTTTTCGCCCTTATTGTTATAGTGAGTTCATCGAGTCGGCAACATCCCGAGCTCATCACTCAAGTGACCGGGTTTTGAGATACCCCTACGGACTCTTCCTCACTCTAACATTCAAGTTTGAATACTCTTAACTCAATTAGTTGAATCATTAGAGTAATGGCTATGCTTGATTCTTTTTTTTTTTTTTTAAGTGTTATGATTGCTTTACAAACAACTTCAAAGAGTATACAGTAGCTAATATAACCTAGAAGTAAACTTGTTTATTTTTCACTTAGGGACTCGACTTACGCTTAGACTTCCAATTCTAAAGCTAAATATAAGGTAAATTTGTTTCTTATAGATTTCACTACTTAATTTTAACCATGTATTCTAATCACAGTAGTGGGTGAGTAAAGCATTTGAACAAGTCAATTTCACATTGTGTAGATGCTTATTATAACATTTAGTACAATCTCTAGATTTCATGATAAATTTGAAAAAAAATTGGCTTAAAATTACTTAAGGACAAACATTCAAAGTTTGGATCAATTCTCTATTCTCTATAATTTATTATCCTCTCCCCCACACTTAGCTTGAACAGTGTCCTCACTGTTTCTAATTCAGTACAATGAAAGAGGAATTAACAACACAAGGAACATTAGAGAATAAGAGAAAGGAAATGCTGGTACTTCCCTAGTATTGGAGTTCTCCCCTTAAGCTCTGGAAAGTGTCATTTGATTATGTGTCCTTGCTGCAGCTGATCCAAAGAGTTCAAAACTATACTAAAATCAAAACAAAACTAAAACAAATCGAAACTAAAGCAAAACAAAACTAAAGGAATTTTTTTTTTTTTTTTACATGGGTTGCCTCCCATGAAGCGCCTTTCTTTAACGTCTTTGGCTAGACGTTCCTGGCTAAATATTCGGATAAGGATTTTGATTCCAGCCTTGGTGCCAGTGGTGATGGGTTAATAACATCCGTAACAAAAACAGGAGAGATATCGTTAGGATGTTTCATGGCATCATAAATATTAAATTTAATTACTTCACCATCAAATTCCATAGTGAGGGTGCCATCATTTACATCGATTTTCGTTTTAGAAGTCTTAAGGAATGGTCGCCCTAATAATATCAGTGATGAAGTATGAGAATCACTATCGTCCATGTCAAGCTCATAAAAATTAGCAGGAAAAACCAACCCATTGATTTGAACTAAAACATCTTCTAGAACTCCCTCAAGATAAACATTGGACCTGTCAACAAGTTGAACAATAACACCCGTTTCCTTCAAAGGACCAACATTTAAACGTTGATAAACAGATAGAGGCATGACATTGATAGAAGCTCCTAGATCACACATGGCTTTAGCGATTCTAAGATTACCTATTTTGCAAGGAATAGTAAACATACCTGGATCCTTGCATTTAGGGGGAAGCTTCTTCTGAATAATAGCTGAAACATTTTCACTCACACTAATCTTTTCATTGCCTTTCAGCTTCCTTTTGTTAGTGCACAAGTCTTTGAGAAATCTAGCATAGCGCGGTATTTGCTTAATTGCATCAAGCAAAGGAATATTTACCACGACTTTGCGAAAAGTTTCCAGAATCTCTTTTTCTTTCGCTTTATTCTTGAATTTCGCCAATCTGGAGGGGAAAGGAGGTGTTATCAATGTGACCTTTGATGGCTCAACTAGAGACTTGCTAATCTGGTTGTCCTGCTGGCTCGGAGTCAAAATCTCTTTCTTGGTCTCTTCCCCAAGAGTAGATGAGTGTCCTTTTTTAATTGATCCCAGCAATTCTGTTCCACTCCTCAAGGTAATTGCAGTAACGCTTTGCTTTGGATTTGTAATAGTTTGAGACAGTAACTTACCTTGAGTTTCTAACCTGTTTACAGCAGAAGCAAGTTGGCTTACCTGATTCTCCAAGTTTTGAATGCTTCGCTTTGTTTCCTCCTGAAATTGTTTGGTATTAACAGCTAGAGACTTAACAATATCCTCAAGGGGCATACCTGATGTGGAAGGAGCTTGGGGTACGTGGTGTGATGGCTTAGGCTGGAATTGTTGGACATGTTGAGGGTTATTGCCATATTGGAAGTTAGGATGATCCCTCCATCCAGGATTGTAAGTATTCGAGTAGGGGTCATACTTCCTTTGTGGCTGTCCTGGGAATCCTCCTACAGCATTGGCGTGTTCATGATTGTCATCTTGCAATGTGGGGCTTATGTCGGTCGGATGATTAGGAGCAGCGCAAATTCCACAAGCCTTCACCTGCTGCGTTTTTCCAAGAGCTAGCTGCTGCACAAGGGAGGTAAGATTTGAAATTTGATGTTCAAGGTTAGACACACTTACCTCATTTACCTTCCTTGAAGATGTATCATGCCTATACCCAAATTGTTGCGAATTGGCAACCATAATGGAGATCAATTCCCTAGCTTGACCAGGGGTTTTGTTTACTATGGCGCCTCCACTTGCAGCATCCATCATCTTTCTTTCCATCGGAAGTAGGCCCTCGTAGAAGTATTGGATAAGGAGTTGTTCAGATATCCCATGTTGTGGGCAGCTTGCACACAATTGCTTGAACCTCTCCCAATACTCATGCAGAGTCTCAGTGTCCCTTTGTTTTATACCACAAATTTCTCTTCTTATACCAGCGGCTCTGGATGCGGGGAAGAATTTGTCCAAGAAGAGTCTTACCAAATCTATCCAAGTGGTGATAGAACCTGGAGGCAAATAAAACAACCAATCTTTAGCTTTAGTACTTAAAGAAAATGGAAAAGCACGTAACTTGATTTGATCGTCGGTTATTCCTTGCGGCCTCATACTAGAACACACTATATGGAACTCTTTCAAATGCTTATGAGGATCTTCATTCTCAAGACCTTGAAAGGTGGGTAGCAGATGTATCAACCCAGATTTCAATTCGAATTCAATAGCTAGTTCGGGATAGTGAATACAAAGTGGTTGTTGATTCACATTCGGCGCAGCCAACTCCCTTAATGTTCTCTCGGGATTTGCCATATCGTCTTCTTTTTCTGAATCAATGGATGAATCAGACAAATCCAATGTTAAGTTCAGTCTAGTGGATGATCTAGCTTCTTGTCGCAGCCTCTTTAGAGTCTTCTCAATCTCCGGATTATAAGTTAGTTCACCTGTCTGAGAAGAACGACTCATACAAGAATAGAAATAAATTTGACACCAATCCCCGGCAACGGCGCCAAAATTTAATGGGTGTCGAATCCAACAAAAATAAAACCTACTCCTTGACAATTATATGATTTGCATATAGTGGTGAGTAGGGTCGAATCCACAGAGATTGGTTAAACTTATTTCTATTCAAGGAGAATAAAAGGGAAAAGAAAAATGGGGGGGTTTTGTTTGTGAATCAAAATAAAGTAAAACAAGGTAAGAAAATCGGATATTAATAAAAGCCCAGCCAAAGGAATCAAGATAGTTTAATTCAAGGAATTGATCATCGATGCAAATGTTTTCTATTCTTAGTTCTAGATAAACTGATTATGGTTATTAACAAGCTCTAACAACCAATCTCTCCTTACTTCCTCGATAACCTCAGACAAGCGCTTTGAATTATTTCTCTTATTGATTAAACAACCCTAGACAAGCGCTTAGGATTTAATCTATCAATAGCATTAAGATCTAGAGAGACCACCAATTCATGCCAGTAGATTATAAGATAACCTATTGAAACATGATCACACACCTCCATAACATGAATTCGATCATCTCTTTTATAACCAAACATGTTATTGCGTCACTAAGACTAGAACAATCAAACAATCACGGATTTGACGTGCTAGTTGACAATATATTAACTTGCTAATTGAGTAGAAGAGCTCTATTCATACCAATCAACAAAGATAATAATGACAAAACGATCAGAAGATATATGAATACTCGAAAGCAAAGAATAGAATAAATACAAGTCAATTAGACCTCACAATTCGTGGAGAATTAAACATCTATAACCCTTTAGCTAGAAAAGTAGCTTAGCTACTCATGTTCATCAATAAAACGAAAATAAAAAATAGAAACATAATGAACCCGGTTGCCTGCTCTGCCTCCTCGTTTCCTTCTTGTCTCCAAGGTGATTCCAGATTCAAAGATTGAAAAGTTCGTCCTAACCCTCTAGGGTTGGCTCTATTTATATTATTAGATGGATAGCATGTTATCTTTTGCTAGCAAGATACGAAAATATCTTTCCTTTTCCAAGTAGATTTCGAGAAGTGAAGATTCGTCTGCCTGGCACGCCCTACCACTGGGCCGTGGGTCAAGCCGTGCCATCCTCTGTGCATATTCTTCAAGTCTTCATCCGCGCCCAGTGTGTACCACGGTTACTCACACGGCCAGATTTCAAGCCGTGCCTCCATCTGGTTGATGTTCCACACTTTCTTCTCCTTGGCACACCTAGCTTCCACCACGGCCGTTTCCTAAGCCGTGTCTCTCTCTGTTCAAAGTCCACATTTTCGTCTTCTTATCCAGTGTGTAACACGGTTTGATCCTTGGCCGTGCCTCAAACCGTGCTTCCGATACACGGCCGTGTACTTCAACCGTGTATCTTCCTATTGATTTAAAACCCAGTACACGGCCGTGTACTTCAATTACACGCCCATGTACTTCCTCCGACGGTGTAAATCCTTGTCTTTGAACCAAGTTGTAGATGACTTCTCTAATTTACTTGAATTGGCATCCTTGACTCCATTTAACCTGATTTATCACGATGATAGAATTAAAGTACCATTTCCTTATGATTTCTATAAAATCAATAATAATTTAACACAATTTATACTATAAAGATTGAGTATAAAATGGCTCTATCATGTATATTGAGGTGGATGTCTGGAAAGTACACGAGCAAAGTACACGCCCATATACTTTGCTTGTGTATCTAAGTTTTGCTGCTGTGCAACGATGTTTCAAATACACGACCAATGTACACTCCCATGTACTTACTCGTGTATATTCACATAAGGACGCTTGGAAGAAAGCACGAGATACACGAACGAGATACACTACTCGTGTATCCGCTCGTGTATGTATCCAACCTAGGTACATGTATAAATAGACCGTTAGTTGCCCTAGAAAGGAGGTTACGAATTTTGTACTTGCTCTGACTCTCATAACAGCAGGGGAAAGAAGATTCCGTCAATTCAAAAGGAGATTGAAGACCTACGAAGAAGAAGATTCTATCTTTAAGGGCTGTGACTATGAATTTTATTTATTCTTCCAGTAATTGTATTTCATTTGTCCAATTTATGGAGGAGTAGATTCTAAATCTAGATTTTATTCAAAACTTCTCTGTCATGTGATGAAGATTCGGTTTTTAATGCGAAGTTGTTGACTTTCTTATGATTAATTGCATGCCCTTCAATTGTTTCTTAGATTCATAGATCCGAAATATGAATTTATGCATGATATCATATTAGTTAATTGAGAAATCGCTTTTATGATTAGATTTAATGCAATTAATGAGATTTGATTGTTCTTCTAGAGATAGGAAACAAGAGTCTTCTGTTTACATCGATTATTTTGATGCGAATTCATGTGCTTTATGCAATTTTAGGTTGCTATTAATTAAGGAGAGATCCTATTTGATAAACCTAGGATTAGATAGGTTAATATACTTGAGAAAGTAGTTAACTTGACTAGGGAATTCGACAGTATAAGAAGTCAATTACGTCAATCTTCATAAATCTAATGAATTACATGATAGAGAAGGAGTAGAATAAGATCTAGGTTGCTTTTGTTAATTGATAAATCGTCCGAACCATTGTTGTTAGTGAGTTATTAGTTTTAAGATTAGAGTAATTAAGTTTTAACCAACATATTTAAGCGTCGGTTAGATAATAGGAACGGAGTTAGTACTAGTAGTTGGTGTATCTCTATGGGACGACCCTGTACTTGACACTATATTACGTCCACGGTAGGTACACTTGCCTATTGCAACGTAGTTAAAATTAGGAGCAGGAATTATAAATATTAAAACTACGATTGGCAACGATCAGGTCTCAATTGTCAAACTAGATAGATGGTAAATGTTGCAGCTAGAGGCATGATTAATCATCAAACTCCTGAAGAAAGCTTAGCTCTCTTCGAGAATCTAGCAGTGAATAATTTTGAATGGTCACATTCTAGGAGTAGAGATAAAAGACCGGTAGGAGTTATTGATGTAGACGTAGCTACTACAATCATGTCAAAAGTAGAGGCGTTGTCTAGAAAAATAGATGGATTATCACTTTCAAAGCAGAAAGTATGCACAGCTGAGCCCTCCTTTGGTGATGAATTAGGTGTTGAACAAGTGGACTATTTGGGAAATCAGATCCAGCCTCAAAATAATCCTTACAGTAACACATATAATCTAGGCTGGAGAAATCACCCAAATTTTTCATGGAGTAACAACAACAATTTTCAGAATGGCAACCCCAATCCTCCCCCTAGTTTTCAAAGACCACCTGGTCAGAGTTCTAAACCACAATCATCAATTGAGGACATCCTGGCAAAGTTAGTAAAAGATTCTGAAGATAGACAAAAGTCATTGGACATGATTTTAAAGAATCAAGACATTGCTCTCAAAAATCATGGCGTCTCAATCCACAATCTTGAGACTCAGGTTGGACAAATTGCTAAATTACTTTCAGAGTGACCTCAAGGTTCATTACCAGGAAATACAGAGACAAATCCTCATGAGCATGTGAAAGCAATAACCTTGAGAAGTGGTAAAGAACTCCAATCTGAGAATCAAGTAGGAAGAGGTGAGGCATCTAACTCAAAGGAGAAACAACCGATTGAAAATGATGAAGGAGAGAAGCTAGAGAAGTTAGTTGAGAAGAAGTCATCATCATCCAAACCAGTTCCAGAATATAAACCTCCCATTCCATACCTTGCAAGATTGAAGAAAGATAAGGTGGATGAGCAATATGGTAAATTTTTAGAAGTTTTTAAACAATTGCATATTAACCTTCCATTGGTTGAGGCATTGACTCAAATGCCTAGATATGCAAAGTTTTTGAAAGAATTATTGTCGAACAAGAGAAAATTGGAAGAGTTTTCCTTAGTGACTTTAGGAGGAGAATGTTCGGCAATTATTCAGAACAAACTTCCAAAGAAGCATAGGGACCCTGGGAGCTTCACCATCCCGTGTTTGATCGGTAACTTAATTGAGGAGAGGGCCCTAGCCGATCTTGGGGCTAGTATTAATCTCATGCCATATCAACTCTTCAAGAAGCTGGGACTTGGGGAACCAAAGCTAACCCGAATGAGCTTGCAATTGGCGAATAGATCAGTCAAATTCCCAAGAGGAGTGGTTGAGGATGTGCTAGTAAAAGTTCAAGACTTCATTTTCCCAGCAAATTTCGTCATCCTAGATATGGAAGCGGATGTGGAGATCCCATTGATTCTTAGGAGACCATTTCTGGCTACTGCAAGAGCTATCATAGATGTGGGAGATGGGAAATTAGTGCTGCGAGTGGTAAATGAGGAAGTCATAGTGAAGATGCCAGATGTTCTTAAGCATAGTTTGCAACATGATGATATTTGTTTTGCAGTGGATGATCTTGATCTACCTCTTTCAGAGTCAATGCAAGAACAATTTTGCAAGGATGCTTTAGAAATTTGTTTGACGAATGGGGATCAAGGAGAATCTGTAGGTGCATCAGTTAAAGAGATGACTGTCAGTCTTGATGGAAGTCTTGAGTTGAAAAAGGAGGTGATTGGAAAGCCTCATGGAGTAAGGAATGTTAAAAAAAAAAAAAAGAGTGTGGAGAAACACTATGCCGAGGCCATGCAACATATGAAGGCAAAAGAGGTGACAAAGTGGAAAAATTCCAACTGATATGCTACCACGCCCCTTTCCACGGGGGCGTGTCAATCCAGAATTGCCTACAGAGCCTACTACGCCCTATTAGCCTTATGTTAACTTAATTTAATGACTCATGCTTTACTTTTCTTTATTTTTCTTTCTTTTTAATTTCTGTTATAGGCTAACTTCTTTCGAGTTTTTTTCTTTGTATAGTTTTCCAGATTTTGATATTGCAGCAACCGGAAGATTTACACAATGCTTGAATGATGGAGCTATTACACAACATAGGGACTTGATCGAGCACTTGATGAATAGCAACATCGAATTCAGGGGAGCACTAGTTCTTTTTATTACCTTTTCTATCTTAATTTTTGTCTACTTAATGCTCTTTCCTTGTTTGATTTTTATATTAAACAAAGACATTGAGGATAATGTCTAACTTAAGTGTGGGGGAGGGGTATTATATATTATGTATAAAAAAAAAAGGAGAACTAGGTGTGTATGTGCAATTATCGATATAGAAAGTGAAAGTTTTTCAAAATTCTTTCAATTTTTTGTTAAAATTCCTCCTACATTTTCTATTTTGCTAGAATTTTAGCTGCAATTAAGGAGTGTTTTAGCATTCAATGATTGAATCCCTAAAAAAAGAATGTCGTGCAATTCACTCCTATTTTTGCATTGAATTTTTTCATACTTGATCAAACTTATAGAATAAAAATCTTTGTGAAGCAAGCTAACTTATCATTTAAAGGCTGAATTCAAAGTTAGGAATTGAACTAAGGTCCTTAGCAAAATGTTAATTGGCTTGATTTCTAAGTTACTAGGAAGTATATTGTTTCATCAAAAGTCTTGAGAGCTAATCAACCCATTGTAAAAGGGCAAATGAAGTAATTCTCCTGGTGATCTTTCTTAAGAGACCTTCTAAGAAAAGTTTAAGTCAAAATAAGAAAAGTTAGTGTGGGCAGGTTTTGGTCCCTCAGAAGAGCGAAGTCTAACCTCGCTATAAGCTAAATAAATCAGTTAGAGTAATGGAGGTTCAATGGGGTCCCTTTAAAACTTGGTCACCTAAGGTCGTCCGGCCTGGGATCGACCGACCGAGGAAATTACTCTCAAAAAAAAAAAAAGAAAAGGTAAGTTCTTGAAACTCAAGTGATTAAGTCTATAGGGATGCCTTCAATTGAAGGGATAACGTCTGTTAACTTGGGTGACGAGCCCGGGATTATCGGCTGAAAGCTTGCTACATAGGTTTCGGGATCATAAACAAATAAATGAAACTTTTGGGAAGGTCCATTAAAGGAAGAGGAATTCAAGGGAATCTCGGATGCAAAATACTTTCATGATGGAGTAGTTCGCTTAGAGAGATGGATGAAGAGGCTATACACTTTGAAGTAACTAATTGAAGTGAGCCAAGTCTCCTTTTGTTTCGGTTTGACCTTAAGTTTGATTTTTTATTTGAAAGCTGTTATTAAAAGATAGAGGTAGAAGCTTACTTTACTTTGATTAATTTTAAAACATTGATTAAAGTATCTCTAGTTCAATATTGCAGGATTAGGTGAGGAGCACATTCATTCAATTGAGTTCTATTGGATGTTAAACATGATCATTGATGAATGTTGATACTCTAGCTTACTGTGTTTTGAAATATAAAGTCCCCATTTTGAATTTATGGTCTTTAAAATTACTTTGCTTGGGGACAAGCAAAGATTCAAGTGTGGGGGAATTTGATAATCGCCATAAAACTCCAAATTCTAGGAAGATTTTAAGCTCTCTTAAGTTGATAAGTAATCGAAAAAAAATCATCTGAAATTGATGCTTAATCAAGGAATATGTTGCTTTCAGGTGTAATGAAGATCATTGAAAGAAATTGAGAAGAAAACAACAAAGAGAAAAGAAGAAGAGCATCTCCCCTGCCTGCCATGCCCCCATATCAGGGGCGTATGGAAGAGAAATCAGGAATAGAAGCTACCACACCCCTTGCCATGGGGCGTAGCAGAGGGCGTATGGGACCAGAAGTGAAAGACAAAGCCACCACGCCCCTGATATGGGGGCGTGCAGCTTCAAAGGATGACCAAAAGACCACTACACCCTTTGACACGAGGCATGGTGAGGGGCGTATGGAGCCTCGACATACTTTCTCTGACGTTTCTCTCTCCTCTAATGATAGCACATATATATAAGACGAAAAAGAAAAAAAAAGAGGGAGAGGGAGAGACGGCAGACTTAGGGTTTTAGAATACACTTCTCTTCATTTTTCTCTCTTTCTTTAGTTTTCTACTCAACAATCCAAGGAGATTCAAGCAAGGCATTCAAGATTCAATCTATCCGGGTTATAATCATGAACTCTAGTATCTCTTCATGTATTTGTTCTTTCATTGTTAGGTCTATGGAAGAGTAAACCTAGACCTAGATCTCATTTGAACTTTTTTTTCATATGATGAAGATATAATTTAATTGAAGTTTTATTGATTTTCTTTTGTTCCATTACATGTGCTGCATAATTACCTTAGATTCATATTTCAGGAATATGAGTTTATGCTTACTATCATTTGAGTTGATTGAGAAATCGCTTTTATGATCAAATTTATGTTTTGGATGAGATTTGCTCGTGTTTCTAGAGATAGAGTATCAAAAATCTTCTATTGAACATTCATTCGAATCGAGTTCATATGCTTCATGCGATTCTAGATTGCTATTGATTGAGGAGAGATCCTAATTGATAAATCTAGGATTAGATAAGTAATTTACTTGAGAAAGTAATTATCTTGCTTCTTGGAACTTAATAGCTTAAGAACTCAGAAACATTAATCCTTAGCTTCTAATGATTTATGTGACAATATAGGTATATAGTGAGATCTAGGTTGCTTTGTTAAAGAATTAACCCTTGTTTTGTTGAAGTAGTTTTAGTTAATATTTTAGATTGTTAACTAATTTTAGTCGTTAACACACTTCACCTTAATTTGATGGTTAGATAATAAGGAAAGAGCTAGTACTAGTAATTAGTAATCTCCTCTCGGTGGAACGACCCTGCACTTAACACTATACTACATCCACAGTAGGAACACTTGCCTATTGCAACGTAGTTAGAATTAGGAACAGGTATTACAAATATGAAAACTACGATTGGCAACGATCAGCAGCAAATATAACATTCGTGCAACTACCACTATCAATGATGAGTACACAAAGGTTACCTCTGATCCTGCAAGAAGTGTGGAATATGTTCTCCCTCTATATGTCCCTAGCATCAAGAGATAAGGTCAAAGTCCTGCGTAACACGTTAATGGTTAAATACTATTCACTTATATCCTCTTCATTTGTTTCTGCAGTCTGATCATCATAGTACTCATGCAGTGTTATAGACAGATCTATAAGCTTAGCCTATTCCTTCACATCCTCAATATCCTCTCTAGCGCCCTCCATAACGATCCTAACCCTCTTGTTTAGACACTATGCTACCATATGCCTAAATCCCATGCATTTAAAGCATTTGATTTGGCATATTTTTCCACTAGTAGATCCTGGAATAGTTTACCTCACATTTGGTGCTATTACCTCTTTACCCTTCCCAGAGGGTATATTTTCCTTATCAGTGCTGGGGGTAGCTCTGTTCACTGCCCTCACTATCTCACCTACCTCCTTTGTCCCTCCTGATCGACCATCAACTACCATGGGCCTAATAGTAGTATTGGGCTGCTACTCAGAACCCTGAATAAGTTGGATCACCTTTGCCGCTCCACTTTCAAAGCCAACTAAATAGCCTCATCAAGTGTACTATATCGCTGCAGCTCAACAACACACGTTATCTTATATTTTAACCCTAAGACAAAGCATGCTAGGGTTTGTTCTTAAGGCTCAATTGACCCACATCTAATCATTAAGGTTTCAAATTTCTGCACATAATCATCAACCGACTTGCCCCCTTACCTCAATGTCTGCAGATGCATGAATAGTTCCTGTCTATAGTGCTCAAGAATAAATCTTTTTCTCATAACCCTCTTCATTTCCCTCCATATCTATATCTCAGCCTCCCCATCTTTACGCCTGTTGATAATAAGATTTTTCCACTATAAGGTAGCATATCCTGTAAACTCAATAGCAACCAGTTAGACTTGGGTGTTATCATCGATCTCATAGCATTCAAAGAGTCCCTCAACCTTGTCCTCCCAGTCCAGATAATCATCAGCTGAACTGATGTGCCTAAACCCGCTTAGAAGCACAATAAAAAAAGACTCAAGAAAACAATCTCAAATCAATCACAAAACCAGTCCACCTAACAAGCAATTTTCGTGACACCTTTGAAGATTTGATGGAAATTGTTGTTCAAATGATTCAATTGTAATCTTTAATGATAACATTAACCAAATAACCACTAGAGAAGATGAAGTTCACATGAAATCAGATCAAAAGGAATCAACAAACCAATGAAATCCACTTTCCCTTTCAATCACTAATTCACGCCAACAATAACAAGGAAGTATGAAATCCAAGTGCTCAATGTAACAATCAATCTTACAAGATTGATGTTTACGAAAATAGAATCACAATTAGATCCAAGAAAGATCCAAATCTACCTTAGATATGACTCACTAGAGAAGAAATGAACATACAACAAAATTGAATTGATATGATTCACAATTCGCCTTCGTTGCACTCGCCATAATTCCATTTCTTGGGTTGAAATTGATAAGAGTTTGGAACTAAGAAAAGAACCCTAATTCACACGTGAAATGTCCTCTCAAATCTATAAAAATAGCCTCCTCAAACCCTCTCTTAAGTAAGTATTTATACTTGCTACTCCTAAGGTTAAAAAGTGGTCAAAATTACAAGTTTGCCACTTTGAAGGTGGCTAGCCCTAAATGAAAATTACAAGGAAATAAAAGTGTCCCAAAACCAAAATACAACCAAAATAGTTCATAAAAGAAGAAATATATAAAAGAAATGGTCTTCAAGATGCCGGTCTTCTATAGGATCCATCGGCCCAACTCATTACCGGTTCAGGTCGATCCATGGATAACCCACAAGCTGAGTCTAAAGGGAGTTTGTCCATTGCCCTATAAAATATGATACGTGTGCCTGTTGGAAAACACAATACAAGAATAATAGAAATGAGGTTAATATATAAATAATTCTAGGGTCGATCTGCTCAAAATCGGCCCTCAACGCCAAGATTTGAAATCCTTTAGTTCATGCCCTAATGATAGGTCTTGTCGGATTTTTATTCCTATCATGAACCCTTGCCATTAAAAGAAGGCATTTGTAGCTTCACATATTCCAGTCTTCGGGTGGCCTAAAATCCTTATTCGGGTAAGGATTAGCCCAAAACTTGTCATCCCTCTCTTCCCTGTAGGGGTGATGATCTCCCTCCATCCTTCTACCCAGATTTCCTTCTCCCACTACCCTTTCTCTCTAGAGGTTTTGTGGAGCTACCCAAGGTGGTGCCTGAGGGTTCACCACTGGTGATTATGGTAATGTAATCTTGTCAATCCTAGTTGCCAAAGTAGTAACGATGGTAGTAAGGTCCTAGAGTTGTTCTTCCAAAGTCCTCCTACCTACAGTATTATGACCCTGACCTCCACCAACCTAAATATTGGCCTCATTACCAATTTTCCCATTCATACTTTCATTGGACATGTTGTGGTTTAAAGAAGTAATCCCACAATTTATAGCACATCCCTTCAACAACACCAACCCACACGTTTAACAACCACAATAATACAATAGCTTACATCTCAAAAAGCTTCAAAGGTACAAGGAAATAATTTAGTACTCCAAGTTCAATAAATGAAGTACACACACAACTACTTTCAAGTAGATAGAATTAAATTCAACTACAAGTGTTTAAGTAATTAGTTCAATTACTTTCACACTTTAAGGACTTGTTTAAATTTTAAATTCTACTACTCAACCTTCATTATTCTTACCTTAACTTCTCACCACTTAAAAACACAATGAGTAGCAAGGAAAATACACACACCACACACAATCTACTGCCACAAAAGTCCTCTTATGCTCACGGTGCAAGATGCTTCACGCCATTACTAGCAATGTCCTTGACAACACATATAATAACTAATATCAAATGTACACATCCTCTACTAATTTAACAAGAATAACTCCATATACACTCCTTAAGCCACGTCACAATTTCACTTCCACAACTATAACCAAAACTGCAACTTTTAAGCAAGATAAGGCAGCTCACTTTCAAATTCAAAAGGAGTTCAATAAGTGCACAAGTCCACAAATGGTAAGAGGATTTTTTCTTTTTTTTTCAAATTCAAATGACACACAATTAACTATGACTTAATATGTGTTTTTTTGAAATTTCAAATTGACTTCTTAATGTACACTTTCAATTCTAATCTCAAATCTGAAAATTACAATTGTCACTCCTCTACCTTTTTCGAAAATATACACTACACAATTCCACTTTACAATTGAAACACTACTCTTTCCTTTCACGATTTGCTATTCATGCATTATATACTCACAGCCACAAGCAAAGATTTCAAGAGTGTCCAATTCTCTAAGTGATCATCCACTAATCAACAAGACAACAAAATTCAACAATTACAACAACAAGATGCAAGTTCACGTTAACAACTTGTTCGGTTTAAAATTTTACAACAACCAACCCTAACTTCCGAATTTAATTTGCAACCATTCCCTTCTCACAACCTCAAGCTCTAATACCAAAAGATGATGTGCCTAAAACCAAGATTAAGAACATGCAAAACCAGTTTGAAAGACAATCAAACAATGTCAATCAAACTAATTCAACAATTGCACAATTCCTCAATATTATGAACTAATTCTTAACTAATGGTGTGATCAATCTTAATTCCAAGTATGATGATGCTCTGATACCAAATATGATGTGCCTAAAACCAAGATTAAGCACATGCAATTGGAGCAATTTATAAACCCTAATTCACTTGTTCAATTTCGGTTCAACTCTACTAGGTTTAGCGTGAACCCTCATGGAAATGCAAAGAAATCCAAATGCTCTAAATTGCAAATAACAATTCCACGATGATAAATTCCTCCAAAATAACAATCATGATAATAAATCCACATGAATTACACACAAAATAGCAAGAACTAATTCCGTGATCCACAGTTCAAAATGATGCTAAATTGAAGGTTAAAACTCAAAGGCTAAAACCAATCAATTGAAGTAACAAGAATTTGATTACAAATGCAATCAAAATTCGATCAATACACTTCCAGATCAACCCTAAATACTACTCATTAAAGAAGAAAGGAAATTGCAACAATGTAAATTCGATATTACTCACAAATTAGCCTTGGAGCCACTCACCACAACCTCAAATTGGGATTTGAAATTAATAAGAGCAATTTGAATTAGGAAAAACCTAACCTTCACACATAAAAGTATTGTGCTTTTTTGAAAAATTTCACCACTCAAAACCCTACTTAAGCAAGTATTTATACTTGCTCCCTTTAGGGTTAGAAAGTCCACAAAATTACAACTATACCACTTTTAGGGTGCCTAATCCTAAAAGATAATTACAAGTAAATGTGATGAGATCCATGATGAGAGTTAAGTCGGAAGAAGGAATGTGGATCCTCTTGAAGTGCCGCCTGGACCGATCATAAGAAGTCGAGCGAAATGACTCAAGGAAGCACTTAACGGGTTGATAAAGGATGTCCATAAAGCCGGAAAGGATTGGAGCAATCATGAAGTTGGAACGGATTGGAATAACCATGGGAAGACCCTTACTCTTATACAAGTCACACCGGACACGGGTTGAAGAGGGCGTGTACTTTCAAGGCACGGCCGTGTAGGAATTCCAAGATTGCATAGAATCATACACGGCTAGACACACGGCTAAAAGGCATGGTCGTGTATGGAGACAAGCAAATCCACAAAAAGATACACGACCAAAGTACACGGTTGTGTACACGGCCGTGTATCCCCTGCCGGCCAGCTTGTTCTGTTTTCGTGTCTTTACGCAACTTATCTAAGCTACGTCGTTTTGGACTTGTTTTTCACGAATTGTAACCCTAGTATAAAAGCTCCTAGGGTTTAGAACAACATAGGATATACATCTTTGAACATTAAACACTTTTGAGAGGCACCTCTCTTGGTTCTTCAAGAACTAAATCGAACTTATCGGATTAATTTCCGTGGCGTTCATTCTGACTTATCAATCAGTCTTTCATCCCGATTGTGGCGTCTTCACATTATACCAAGGTTCTTGTCTCGCTTATAGACAACAAGTTGCAGTTTCCACTTTAGGTGTTTGGCATCGTAGGTAACGAATTTCTGAACGTATTGGTATTGGGTTTCGTCACGGGTTGGTGTGGTTCGTATCAGTTTGGTATCAGAGCTTAGGTTTGTCAAAACATCAAGTTCGGTTGAGGAAGGTAATATCAAAAACCCTAACTCCAATCGTTCATATCAATTATCGTATTCAATTTCGGAGTATTAATTGTCTTTTGATAGTGTAATATCGACTAGGTGATTGTTAAAAAAAAAAAAAGAGTCAAAATCACGACAAAAAAATAAAGAAGAGAAAAGAAAAGAAAAGAAAAATGTGATCAAGAGCAACAACCAAGACAAAAAAAAAAAAATCGGATAGAAAAATAGAGGAAAATTTACGAACCCTAGAGTTGTTTTGAATTCTACGGAAGGAAATTGGTGTAGTTCGGGTTAGTTCCAAGAGAATTGAGAAGAGGAAATTGGCGAGTTGATATCATCATTATTTGTGAGAATACACGAGTGACTGTGTGATGTCATCATTTGAGCGAAACACGTAAGGGAGTGTATCATGAGGTTTAATTATATATATATTTGTGTTAGTACTAATCTTTTCTACAGGGACTATATCGAGACAACATTCTCCTGAAGGTGAGAGGGGAAGGTTTGATGCTAGGTTAGTAATTGAGGCGTTGAGGGCAGAAATGAAGAGGATGTTCCAAGAGGAAATGGAACAAATTCATGAGACGGTAGAGCAAAGACTAGAGCAATCCACAAACGTATTCCAAGGGCGTAAGAGGGAGAGTCGTTCTAGGAGAGTACCTAGGGGTGGAGATAAAATGTCGGATGATGACTTTGATGAGCCTGCTGTTGGGAGTTATAGAGGATATAGTGGTCGGAATAGAGGAACTAGAGATTGGGAAGATAGAGGAGATAGGAATAGAGAGGATGATCAATTGAGTAGCATAAAGATGAAGATTCCTCCTTTCCAAGGGAAGAATGATCCCGAGGCGTACTTAGAGTGGGAGAAAAAGGTGGAGATGGTGTTTGATTGTCACAACTATAGTGGGAGAAAGAAAGTAAAACTTGCTGCCATTGAATTTTTGGATTATGCTATAGTGTGGTGGGATCAATTAATGTTGAATAGAAGGAGGAGTGGCGAGCCACCTATTGAGTCTTGGGAAGAGATGAAAAGAGTGATGAAGAAGCGGTTTATGCCTGCGTATTACTATCGTGAATTGCACAACAAGTTGCAAACTCTAAGGCAGGGAAGCCGAAGTGTAGATGAGTATTTCAAGGAGATGGAAGTCACTATGATTAGGGCGAATGTAGAGGAGGATAGAGAGGCTACAATGGCTAGGTTTCTTGCTGGGTTGAATAGAGAAATCCAAAATGTGGTTGAATTGCAGCATTATGTAGAATTGGAGGATATGGTCCATATGGCTATAAAGGTTGAGAACCAGCATAAGAGGAAAGGTAGTAGTAATGCATGGTTTCCATAGGGTAATGGTTCATCCACTTGGAAGACCAACCAATGGAAGAAAGAAGAAAAGCCTTTACCCACCAAACCAAAAGGGGAGCTGAGGCAAGCGGGTTCTACTCCTGGTAACCAAGGTAACCCTGATTCTTCTACTTCTAGAAATCGTGACATTAGATGTTTTAAATGCCAAGGTAGATGCCATATTGCTAGTTAATGTCCAAATAGGCTTGTGATGATTTTGCGTGATGATGGAGAGTATGAGACTGAGGGGGATAGTGAAGAAGATGATATGCCTCCATTAGAAGATGCTAGTGATGATGAGGAGCTTGCAATGGGAAGGCCAGTGGCAGTAGTGAAGCGAGTGTTGAATGTGCAGGTGAAGGAAGAAGAAGAGGTGCAAAGAGAGAATATATTTCATACTATATGTTATCTAGGAGATCACATTTGTAGTTTGATCATTGATGGAGGAAGTTGCACCAACGTAGTGAGTAATTTTATTGTTGAGAGGCTGGGGCTCAAAACTGTTAGACACCCTAGTCCATATAAATTGCAATGGTTGAATGATAGTGGTGAGACTAAGGTGAGTAAGCAAGCCTTGATTGGTTTTCGCATTGGAAGGTATGAGGATAAGGTGTTATGTGATGTAGTGCCAATGTAAGCATGTCATGTGTTGTTGGGGAGGCCATGGCAATTTGATTGGAAGGTTGTTCATGATGGTTTTTCTAACAAGTATATGCTTGTTCACCAAGGGAAAAGCTTTAATCTTAAACCGTTAACACCCAAACAAGTGTATGAGGACCAGTTGCAGCTACAACAGTCTTTTGCAAAACATAAGGTGAGTGAAAAGCAGAGTGAGAGTGAGAGAGCAAAAGACAATGAGAAGGAAAAGGAATATAAAAGTCAAGATCAAAAGGAAAAAGAGAGGAAGGCTGGAAAGAGTGTGAGAGGCCAAGTTGAAGGGGAATCAACTTTGGTGGTGAGTGAAAAGGAGAGCGCAGCCTTGCAAAAGGAGAGTTGTGTGGCAAGAGCGAGTGTAGTGAGGAGAACGTTAGTGATGAAGCAACCTATGTTGTTGCTGGTTTTTAAGGAAACATGTTTGACTACTAACGACTTATCTAACTCTTTGCCTAGTGTGGTTGTGTCTCTTGTGCAGGACTTTGAAGATGTCTTCCCTGAGAAGATTCCAAAGGGATTACCACCTATTCATGGTATTGAGCACCAGATTGACCTTGTACCCGGAGCATCGATTCCAAACAAGCCAGCCTATAGGAGCAATCCAGAGGAGACAAAGGAACTCCAAAGGCAGGTCGATGAATTAATGGAGAAGGGGTACGTGAGAGAAAGCATGAGTCCATGTGTAGTGCCTGTGATTTTGGTGCCTAAAAAGGATGGGACATGGAGAATGTGTGTTGACTGCCGTGCCATCAACAACATTACAGTAAAGTATCGTCATCCCATTCCTCGCTTAGATGACATGTTAGATGAGTTACATAGGTCTAGTGTCTTTTCCAAAATTGATTTGAAAAGTGGATATCACCAAATTAGAATGAAAGAAGGTGATGAATGGAAAACTGCATTTAAGACAAAATATGGATTGTATGAGTGGTTAGTAATGCCTTTCGGTTTAACTAATGCACCTAGTACTTTTATGAGACTTATGAACCATGTTTTAAGGACTTTTATTGGAAAATTTGTGGTTGTCTATTTTGATGATATTCTTATTTACAGCAAGAGTTTGGAAGATCATATATCTCACTTGAGAGATGTTTTAGAAGTGCTTCGAAAGGAACAATTATATGCTAACCTCAAGAAGTGCACTTTTTGCATAGACAAATTTGTGTTTCTTGGTTTTGTTGTTAGTGCATAGGGAATACAGGTTGACGAAGAAAAGGTTCGTGCGATCGAAGAATGGCCTAGTCCAACCAATGTAAGTAATGTACGGAGTTTCCATGGACTAGCGAGTTTTTACAGGAGATTTGTGAAGGATTTCAGCACCATTGCAGCACCACTTACTAAGGTAATTAAGAAGAATGTGGGGTTCAGTTGGGGAGAGCAACAAGAGAAGGACTTTCAGACGCTTAAAAATAAGCTAACTCAGGTGTCGTTACTTGCTTTACCTAACTTTGCTAAAACGTTTGAAATTGAGTGTGATGCTTCAGGATTAGGTATTGGAGCAGTGCTTATGCAGGAGAGAAGACCGATTGCATTCTTTAGAGAGAAGCTAAGTAGGGCAACCTTGAATTACCCTACTTACGACAAGGAGCAATATGCATTGGCTCGAGCCCTAGAGACATGGCAACATTACCTTTGGCCAAAAGAGTTCGTGATCCACACTGATCATGAATCCTTGAAGTACTTGAAGGGGCAACACAAGCTGAATAAAAGGCATGCTCGTTGGGTGGAGTTCATCGAAACATTTCCATATGTTATCCACTACAAGTAAGGTAAAGAGAATGTCGTTGCTGATGCACTATCTAGAAGGTATACTCTTATCTCTACTCTTAGTTCTAGACTGCTTGGTTTTGAGCACATTAAGGAGTTATATGCTGCTGATCGAGATTTTTGTGAGGAGTATGTGTATTGTGAGAAGAGTGGGCATGGAAAATTTTATAAACATGAAAATTTCTTGTTTAGGGAGAGTAAACTATGCATTCCAATTTGTTCCTTAAGAGAATTACTAGTGAGGGAGTCTCATGGAGGAGGGTTAATGGGACACTTTGGCGTAGCTAAAACATTAGGGGTATTGCAGGAACACTTCTATTGGCCTCACATGAAATGAGATGTTGAGAGGATTTGTGAGCGATGTGTCACGTGTAGGCAAGTGAAATCTAGAGTCCAACCTCAAGGGCTTTACACCCCACTTCCCATTCCTCATGAGTCGTGGGTAGATATTTCTATGGACTTTGTGTTAGGATTACCCAAGTCTAGACGTGGTCGGGATTCTATTTTTGTAGTTGTTGATAGATTCTCTAAAATGGCACATTTCATTCCTTGTCACAAAATGGATGATGCTTGTAATATTGCTAATTTATTCTTTAAGGAAGTTATGCGATTGCATGGTATGCCTAGAACAATTGTATCAGATAAGGATGCTAAGTTCTTAAGCTACTTTTGGAAGACCTTGTGGGCTAAGTTAGGAACTAAGTTATTGTTTTCTACTACTTGTCATCCACAGACTGACGGTTAAACTGAGGTCTTAAATCGAACTTTATCTACTTTGTTGAGGGCTGTAATTAAAAAGAATATTAAGAGTTGGGAGGATTGTTTGCCGCATGTTGAATTTGCTTATAACCGTACAGTGCATTCTGCTACTAAATTTTTCTCCTTTTGAAATTGTGTATGGTTTTAATCGACTAACTCCTTTGGATTTATCACCTTTGCCTATTTCTGAGTATGTTAATTTAGATGGCACGAAGAAGGCCGAATTTATTAAACAGATCCACAAGAAGGCAAGGCTGAACATTGAGCGACGAACAGAGCAGTATGTGAAACAAGCCAACAAGGGTCGTCGACAAGCTGTTTTTGAACCTGGAGATTGGGTTTGGGTTCACATGCGCAAAGAGCGGTTTCCCGTGCAGCGTCGATCTAAACTACTTCCTAGAGGCGATGGACCATTTCAAGTTCTTGAGCGCATCAACGACAATGCATACAAGATAGATTTGCCTGGTGAGTATCAAGTAAGTGCCTCATTTAATGTTACTGATCTGAGTCCTTTTGATGTAGGTGATGATTTGAGGACAAATCCTTTTCAAGAGGAGGGGAATGATGAGATCCATGATGAGAGTCAGGCCGGAAGAAGGAATGTGGATCCTCTTGAAGTGCCGCCTGGACCGATCACAAGAAGTCGAGCGAAACGACTCAAGGAAGCACTTAACGGGTTGATAAAGGATGTCCATGAAGCTGGAAAGGATTGGAGCAATCATGAAGTTGGAACAGATTGGAACAACCATGGGAAGACCCTTGCTCTTATACAAGTCACACCGGACACGGGTTGAAGAGGGCGTGTACTTTCAAGGCACGGTCGTGTAGGAATTCCAAGATTACACAGAATCATACACGGCTAGACACACGGCTAAAAGGCACGGCCGTGTATAGAGACAAGCAAATCCACAGAAAGATACATGACCAGAAGTACACGGTCGTGTATGTGACCGGAATGTGCACAGAAAAGTACACGGCCAAAGTACATGGTCGTGTACATGGCCGTGTATCCCCTGCCGGCCAACTTGTTCTGTTTTCGTGTTTTTACGCAACTTATCTAAGCTACATCGTTTTGGACTTGTTTTTCACGAATTGTAGCCCTAGTATAAAAGCTCCTAGGGTTTACAACAACATAAGATATACATCTTTGAACATTAAACACTTTTGAGAGGCACCTCTCTTGGTTCTTCAAGAACTAAATTGAACTTATCGGATTAATTTCCGTGGCGTTCATTCTGACTTATCAATCGGTCTTTCATCCCGATTGTGGCGTCTTCACATTATACCAAGGTTCTTGTCTCACTTATAGACAATGGGTCGCGGTTTCCACTTTAGGTGTTTGGCATCGTAGGTAACGAATTTCCGAACGTATTGGTATTGGGTTTCGTCATGGGTTGGCGTGGTTCGTATCAAAATGGAAGTGTCCCAAAAGAATGATTACAACATAAATAGTCCAAGGAACAATTACAAATACAAAAATATTAAGAATCCTCAAAGAGCCAATGCATTGAGGCGATGTCGATCACAACGTGTCATTAGATGAGAATCTGATGATGTCCCTTTGCGATCAACAAATGAAAGTCATTTGGCATCCCATGGAGAAATATTATTGTACCTGTATGATTATTACTCAAATATTTATTAGATAAAAGAAATAAGGGTAAAATATGAGTGATTTGGATCATCATTCAAATCGAGTTCTATAACCATCTAGGTTGCTGGAAAAATTCCCATCATAAGATGTATCTCATTTGCAACACAAATAATGCCCCATTATCCACTAAAGTTTCCCCTATCACAACCCGTTCTACTGATATTGTTTCCTCCTTTTCTAACTCATCTACATGTGATAAGATCACATTATACTTATATTTTCTTCTGTATTTACATTAAATTTATTTCAATATTATAAGAAAATATAAAGAAATGGTATTTAATGGTTTTTATTGTGAAAATTCAGGTTTTAAGGACCTAAAAGTAAATTACAAGTTAATTGCAGGAGTTTTTCACAAAATTGAAGAAGCAAGTAAAGGATTGCACTGAAGCCCGTCGGCCTTAAACAATCATAACGCATCAAAGCCGCCAGCCTTGAACTGGCCTTGACCGTTTCATGGATATCCATGCGAAAATCTCTCCAAAATCTTATCTTGATTGATTTGCTGACTCAATTCCTCATCAGATCAGCCTTATCATCCTCCTCTTTGGATCTATAAATAGACCCCTTGTGTGAACCTTTGAGGGCATCCTTATTTTTTATCTTTTGAATCATTAGAATTCCCTTAGGGACTTTAGGATTTTATCTTCTTTTTAAATTCTTTTATATTTCATGTTTTTCTAAATTTTAGTTTGAAGAAAGAATGTTATTGAAGTTTGCTTTTAATTGATGAAGTTTAGGAATCATTTCGGAAGATTGAAGTTTTACAAACTCTTGAGGATTGTAGCAATTGTTTCATTTATTTAATTTTCTTCTATACCATTTATTAGTTTATTTTTATTATTTAATATGAATTCCATTGCACTTATTTACTTCAATTGTTTTTATGCAATCCATACCATAATGTTCTAATTCATCCTTGTGGGAAACATGATGAAGCCATAATTCAAACTAAAATGATCATTGTATTCATGTTATAGGACATATAGATATACGGAATTTTCATATAAGAAGTCATGTTATGAATTGTATTTTGTAATTGAAATCAATGCATAGGAATTTAAATGACTCGAAAGAGAAATTTAGGTTTTATCAGGAATTCCTAAGATTTAATAATTCATGCGGAAGCAGTATTATTGAATTTTATTAGAAATTGACCTAAGTGTTTCATGCAATATTTTTATTAAATTTTTCACTAAGGGATTAGGAAAAATTATTTTAAAGATATTAAGCAATCATATAATTGGGAAATTTATGATTGTGAATTAGAATCCTCCATTAATTTTAATTAGCGGGAGCTATTAAATTAAATTAGGGTAATGTTACTTTAAAACTTGAAAAGGAATTAAGGTTTTGTCAATTTCTTGCGAAAATCCATATAACTATGAGTTATTATAACATGAAGGCAATATGATTAGTAGAATTAGGGTGGATTCTAATTTCCCACCATCAATTCATCCTTTTTTCAAACACAATTCCCTTTTTGCTCATTTAGTATAATTCATTCGATTCTCATCAAATATCACTACCTAAATAATAGTAGAAATTGATAAAGGTCTATTACTTAATCAATCTTCGTGGTTCGACACTCTTCTCTCACTATATTACTTGATCTAATCCGGTACACTTGCCGGTATTTATTCACACTCATTTTATATCTCTTTTTGCGTGGATTAAGTTTTTCCACTGACCCTTATAGCCCTCTAATAGTTGGCTCAACCGCTCATAGCCCTCTAAAACCTCTAAAGGTGGACACAAATGTCTTTAAATAGTCTGGTCCTCTAGTTATCTGCTCATATCACTCTGACCCCCAATATCCCCTGATGGTTTACTCAACTACTCATGAGCCACTAGTACCTCTAAAGGTGAACACAATTGCCCCTGAACAGTTTGGTCCTCTGGTGGTCTATTCATCTAACTCTGACCATCGGGATCCTCTAAAGGTTGGCATATCTATGTTTGACAAATTTTGTGCTCTATAGGTTAGTTCGTGTAACTAGAAACCTTAGGAACCTTTGAAGATTTGATCTTATGGCTATGTTCCTCAAGAATCTGTGATGGTTATCTTATCTGTCTTTGCATCTTTTGGACCTTTGATGGCAATATAGGGTTCAATACTATACGTTTACCATCTTGTTGGAACATATAAGTATTTCTATACCCATCATGTAATACCATCCTGTCATACAACCATGGTCTACCAAGCAATATATAGGATGTACACATAGGAATAATATCACATTCAAGTTCATCATAGTACTTGCCCCCTATATTAAAGGGTATCCTAGCCCTTTGGGTCACATAAAGACTATCCTGATCATTTAGCCAATGTAATGTATAGGGTTTGAGATGCGGGATAATTTCAAGTTTCAACTTCAATACTAATGATGCAGCTACAACATTAGTACAACTACCTCCATCAACAATAATTCCACACAAGTTTCCTTTTACCCTACAAGAAGTATGGAACAAATTTTCCCTTTGTCCATCATAAATGGTTGGAGAGGAAGTTAATACTTGATGTACTAAAATAGTAGAAGTATGCACATCATTTGACATGGTTAATAATTAACTTCAATAAGTTAACAACACATTTTACTAAAGGTACCACAACAACACACCCTTACACACCCATGGTACTCACACTTCAACCAATACAAAAAATGCTTATTGTTACTTCAAGTAAAGTCAAGTGAAGCAATTAAAGCACAATGTAATAATTCTTTGTACTTCAAGTAAAGTTAAATAAATGAAGTACACACAATTACTTCTAAGTAGTTTAGAATTAAATTCAACTACAAGTGTTTAAGTAATGAATTTAATTACTTTTACACTTTAATGACTTGTTTGAATTCAAATTCTACTACTCAACTTTCCCTTTCTTGTTTAGTTTCACACTAATTATCTTCACAATGGGTAGCACCTCAACATAAGCACAAATGAATAACTTCACCACCACAAGACTCCTCTTTTACTTACGATCCCACAATATTCATCCCACCAACAACAAATATTTATACAACACATACAATAACCAATGCCAAACATACATACCCTTCAGTAAATTTACAAAAACACAACCCTACACATACATTACTTCAAACCACGATGCACTTTCCCCACTTCCACACAAACATCAAACTACAACTTCAATATGAAAAGGCAGCTTAACTTTCAAATTCAAAAGGAGTTTAATAAGTGCAAGATTCCACAAATGGTAAGGAGCTATTTTAAATTCAAATGACGCACAATTAAACAATCGCTTAATGTGTGTTTTGAAATTCAAATTGCTTCTTAACTCACACTTCAATTCTGAAATTCAAATATGAAAATTATAACTTGCTACTCCTTACTTTCGAAAACACACAACACAAATCACACACTCTTACTTAATTCGTGAAACCCTATATATGTTAAACTTAGAACCCTGACGATGCTAGTTGGTTTCAATTTCCCTGAGGATCGTCTTGAATAAACAATGTGTAACTAGACCCCAATCAAACCCATTGACTGTAACCTAAGTTATCAATAGGTATTCCTAGTAATATCGTTAAGAATTTTATGGAAAAGTTCTTTTGCCAAAGAACAAAAAGTGGTTTTCGTTCGCTCACAAAAAAAAATGTGTTTTTCATATATCAAAGTTATTCTCATGGCTGGCCCTTGCACGGCTTATATAGAGTCATACAAAAATATGGAAAACCTAAGTTGCCTAATTTATTTGTTTCCTTATCCTCATGTAACCGAGTAAGCAACTAAATAATATAAATTACAAACCAAAACAAATACTAAAAAATATAACAACAAACCTGTAAATTCCCTTTTCTATTTCAGTTCAATATATAACATTTCTTATTCCAGAACTTCAAATCCTTGCTTTTCTTCCATGGAAACATGAATTACATTAATAGGTGTTGGTTCTCCTTTCATATAATTTGATTCCTTGGCTTGTAGGTCTATAACCAGTCCTTGTAGGGCATCATTCATCCTCTTTTCTTTAGCTTAGGTCATTGCTCCTTCAATTTCTTGCAATGGATCTTAAGTCCTTGGTTCTGTCTTCTTAAGTGCTAGATGATCCTCATCATTCCCTCCTTCCTTGAAAAGATTCATCCTCAAATCACCTGCATTATAAAAAGTAAGATTAGAAACAATACAATTGCACCTAAATTACCATAGTGACTTAACAAATCATTCTTGTGGGTGTTGTCATTGATGCGCTCTAAGATTTGGAAAGGTCCCTCTCCTTTGGGATATAATTTAGGCTTTTGTTACGGTGTAAATCTTTCTTTTCTCAAATGCGCCCAAACCTTTTCTCCTAGATGAAACATGGTTTTGATATGTCCCTTTGTTATTGGCCACTCCCAGATCACATCCAATTTCTTCTCATCTACAGCTATGCGATCTATACCTATTACAAAGCTAAAAGAATACACCATACTAGGCAATGAAAGGTTAGTGTCAGTATAAGTAAAATAAACATCCTTGTATATAAGTACAAGTAGTTGTTTTCTCACTAACATTACACTTTTAACCTCACTTTTTCTAGCCAAACTCTTTGCTCTCTATGTTTGAGTGTATTTTCCCTCTTTACTCACCAGTGTTTATTTATACTCATTTTATTTTTCTATTGTGCACTCGAGTGTTTTTCCCTGAATTCCTTTGCAATTCTCATATGATCTTCACTAGCTTCCTATGGTTTCTATAGCGTGAGAACCACTTTCCTTTTGTTTAAAACAAAAGAATATTGGTTCTTGTATCCATCGTACATAACCTTCCTATCAAACTGCCATGGTTGCCTTAATAATATGTGGTTAGCCTGCATAGGCACCACATCACACATAACCTCATCTTTGTAGCTCCCTATAGAGTAGGCTATAAGTACTTGCTTGGTTACCTTAACCTCCCCACAATCACTCAACCACTGCAATTGATATGGTCTAAGATGCTTCTCTACTTTTAACTACATCTTTTCTACTAGCAAAGTGCTAGTAACATTAGTGCAGCTGCCACTATCGATTATCAAGCTATAGACTTTACCCTGCACATGATACCGTATATGAAAAATATGTTCACACTAGATCCCCTCACCATCTTCCTGGGATTGTACACTAAGCACTCTCCTTATGACATACAACTCGCCACTCACAGTTCCCTTTAAGTCAACATCATCATACTCCTGCGATGGTGACTCATCCTCCTCCTTAGAGCTAACACTCTCTACCTCTCTACTATCACCGATAATCATAGCCATCTGGTTTAGACATTAGGATGCAATGTGCCTAAATCCCTGACACCTAAAACTCTTAATATATTTTGTCTTAAAAGGGGGTTTAGTGTTAGTCTTTCCCTTAGGTGTAGCAATTGGATTCTTTAGGCTTTGAATCGGTAGAGTTTTTCTTCCATGTGGACTTCCATAGAGCTTTGGAAGTTAAGCTAGTCCTCTGCTCACTCCTGTATTTTAACTGTCGCTCTACTTTAATAGCTTTATGTAGCAACTTTTCCATATCTAAGTAATGGTGAAGATCTACTACATCAGCTATCTCCCTATTTAACCCGTTGATGAATCTAGCCATAGTGGCCTCATCATCCTCCTCAATTCTTGCCCTAATCATGGCCATCTCCAACTCTTTGTAATAATCTTCTACACTATTATTTTCTTGAGTCAACCCTTGGACTTTCCTAAGTAAGTCCCTATGGTAGTGATTAGGAATAAAACGCTTTTGTATCATAGTTTTCATCTCCTCCCAAGTGTTAACAAATTGCTCTCCATACTTGCGCCTATTATGCACCAACTGATCCCACCATACACTAGCGTAATCAGAAAACTCTATTGCAGCTAATTTTATCTTTTTCTCCTCAGTGTAGTTATGGCATTCAAACACACGATCCATCTTCTTCTCTCACTCTATATACAATTCTGGATCATTCTTTCCCTGAAAGGTTGGGATTTTCAACTTAATACTCCCTAAATGACTATCATGCCTCTAGATACTTCCCCTATCCCTCACGTGTTGGTAATCTCTAAAATCAGATTCCTCACCTTCATCTATCCTAACACCTCCCCTATTATGTCTACCTACTCCCTACTTAATAGTGGTATTGCTAGACGATTCCCTACTCCTTTCCATCCTATCCATCTTTTTATGGATCTGCTCCAGTTCACCCATTAGGATCCTCCTCATCTCCCCCATCAATTCCTCAAACATCACTCGACTTTCTCCTCCATTATTTTTCTATCCCGATATAATTCTAAAATCTGTAGCAAAATAAGATCGCAATTATAAGAAGCATATATATATATATATATATGTTCCTCATACCCACTCATGTATTGCTCACAATTCCACTTGTGTATATCTCTGAAGAATATGATCTCACCACCTGCTTTATCTAATTCTTTTGCTAGGAACTCAATTTGGAAATCTTAAACTCAAATTACTAAGCCAACTCAATTGATTACTATTCGGTCCTAGTCACGTGAATGATGGAATACTAACTACATAACTCTAATTGATATAGAAAAGATTCATCACAGAATTAGATATGCAATCAAAGATTACTTCTAACACAATAGGAAATAATCACTATAGCACCGATTGTTCAAGGGTTGTGTACAATTCAGATTCCAAACATAGACAATCAAGGTTACGGTGGGAATTGGAAATAATTGGTACGGAAAGTAAATTGTATCAATAAGCTATCTTACGATTTCATCAATTGCAATTCTTTCACGGCTGAATTCTATTTTTTTTTTTTTTGAATGTCGGTTCTTGATTCTTTATTTTGTAACTGAATTGATTTTTTTTTATATTTATATAGAAGAACTGATGTGCCTAAAACCAAGATTAAGCACATGCAAAACCAATTTGAAAGACAAAGAAACAATGTCAATCAAACCAGTCTCAATCACATGAACAATGGTGTCAAACCTCAATGTTTATAACTAATTCTTCCAATGAGGATGTGATCAATCTTAAGTATCCAAATTAGATTGCTCTGATACCAAAAGATGATGTGCTCAACACCAAGCCCAAGCACAATCAAATAAACCAAAGGAACACTTCAAATCTCAAACATAACCGGTTCAATTGGAATCAAGAAATTGCGTGAACCTTATTGGAATTTTGACAAAATCCAAAGGTCCAATGATGCAATCACAATCCAATAATGATAAACTTCACTAAATAGCAACAATTATAAGTGAATTCCACGTGAAATATATGAAGAAGAAAAGAACCAAAACCGTGATTTTATCCTCTCCCAACAAGCACAATTCATGTCACAATTGATTCCAAAATTGATGATGATATCAAGTACTAAAACATTCAACCTTATAACAAGATAATTGATCACAAATGCAATAAAAAATCTAACCAAGAACTATCTCAATTCACCCCTAGATATTACACACTAGAGAAGAAAAGAAATCACAACAAAATGAAATTGATATTACTCACAATTTCAAAGTGTTGCACTCGCCACAATCTCAACTCTTGGGATTGAAATTGATAAGAGTCTAATGACAATTAGGATAACCCTAATCCTCACGTAAAGTGTATCTCAATTCTGCAAATTTTGGCCTCCTCAAACCCTACTTTAAGCAAGTATTTATACTTGCCACCCTTAGGGTTAGAAAATGGACAAAAATTACAACTATGCCACTTTTAAGGTGGCCGGTCCTAAATGGAAATTACAATAAAAATGAAAGTGTTCCAAAAGAAAATACAACATAAAATAGTCCAAATAACAATTACAAAATAAAATAAAATAGTCTACATCATGCAAGCTCTTCCATAGAATTCATCGGCCCAACTCATCGCTGGTTCAGGTCGATCTATGAATAACCCACAAGCTGAGTCTGAGTGAGTTTGTCCATCGCCCTGTAAAGCAAGATAAGTATTCCTGTTGGAATATAAAATACATGAATAAGATAAAAGACGTTAGTAAACGAATAATTCCAGGGTCAATTTGCTCAAAATAGGCCCTCATCACTAAGATTCGAAATCCTTTGGTTCTTGCCCTAATGATAAGTCTTGTCGGATTTTGATTCCTATCAAGAACTATGAATTGAATACAATTGATTGTTCAAGAAAACCTAGATACTGTTGACCCTAATGGATTGTAATGATCAAACAAGAATGAATTTTTTTATACAACTTCTATTTATGAATATGGAAAAGACAACAGACGATTATGGAAAAGAACAATGGAATTTTTTTTTATACGAATTTCTAACTATGATTATGGAAAAGACAACAAACGAGTATAGAAAAGAACAATAGACAAATATGGAGAAGAACAACAGAAAAATTAAAGAAAAGGATAAAATTTACTTGACTCAAGAAGCTAAAGCTCTAATACTAAATGATGCATGAAACCCTAGGTATGTTAAACCTAGAACTCCAATGATGCTAGTTGGTTTCAATTACCCTAAGGATTGTCTTGAATAAGCTATGCGTAACTAGACCACAATCAAACCCGTTGACTGTAACATAAGTTATTAATAGGTATTCATAGTAATTCTGTTAAGAATTCTATGGAAAAGTTCTTTTGCAAAAGAACAAAAAGTGGTTTTTGTTCACTCACAAAAAAATGTGTTTTTTATATATCAACGTTATTCTCATGGCTGGCCCTTGCATAGGTTATATAGAGTCATACAAGAATATGGAAAACCTAAGTTACCTAATCTATTTGTTTCCTTATCCTCATGTAATTGAGTAGGCAACTAAATAATATAAATTACAAACAAAAACAAATACAAAAAAATATAACAACAAACCCGCAAGTTCCCTTTCCTATTTCAGTTCCATATATATAACATTTCTTATTTTAGAACTTCAAATCCTTGCTTTTCTTCCATTGAAACATGAATTACATTAATAGGTGTTGGTTCGCCTTTCATATAATTTGATTCCTTGGCTTGTAGGTCCATAACCAGTCCTTACAGGGCATCATTCATCCTCTTTGCTCTAGTTCGGGTCATTGGTCCTCCAATTCCTTATAATGGATCTTAAGTCATTGATTTTGTCTTCTTAAGTGCTAAATGATCCTCATCATTACTCTTTCATGGTCCACTTTAAATACACTTGATAAGATCACATTATACTTATATTTTCTTTTGGATTTATATTAAATTTATTTCAATATTATAAGAAAATATAAAGAAATGGTATTTAATGGTGTTTATTGTGAAAATTCAGGTTTTGAGGACCTAAAAGTAAATTACAAGTTAATTGGAGGAGTTTTAAACAAAATTGAAGAAGCAAGTGAAGGATTGCATTGAAGGCTGCCAGCCTTAGGCCGACCTATTACTGAAGGCCGCTGGCCTTGAGCCGACCTATGTTAAACCGACCTAAGAAAGAAACCATCATAACGCATCAAAGCTGCCAGCCTTGAACCGACCTACATTGTTCCTCGGATATCCATTGCGAAAATCTCTCCAAAATCTTATCTTGATTAATTTGCTGACTCAATTCCTCATTAGATCAGCCTTATCCTCCTCCTCTTTGGATCTATAAATAGAGCCCCTGTGTGAACCTTTGGAACATCCTTTGTTTTTGGATCTTTTGAATCATTAGAATTCCTTTGGGAGCTTAGGATTTTATCTTCTCTTTAAATTCTTTTACATTTTATGTTATTCTAAATTTTAGTTTGAAGAAGGAATGTTATTGAAGTTTGCTTTCAATTGAAGAACTTTAGGAATCATTTCGGAAGAATGAAGTTTTACAAACTTTTGAAGATTATAGCAATTGTTTCATTTATTTAATTTTCTTCTATGCCATTTATCAGTTTATTTTTATTATTTAATATGAATTCCATTGCACTTATTTACTTTAATTGTTCTTATGCAATCTATACCATAATGTTCTAAATCATCCTTGTGGGAAACATGAAGAAGCCATAATTCAAACTAAAATGATCATTGTATTCATGTTATAGGACATATAGATATACAGAATTTTCATATAAGAAGTCCTGCTATGAATTGTATTTTTTTAATTGAAATCAATGCATAGGAATTTAAATGACACGAAAGAGAATTTTAGGTTTTATCAGGAATTCTTAAGTAAGATTTAATAATTCATGCGGAAGCAGCGTTATTGAATTTTATTAGAAATTGACCTAAGTGTTTCATGCAATATTTTTCACTAAGGGATTAGGAGAAATTATTTTAAAGATATTAGGCAATCATATAATTGGGAAAGTTATGATTGTGAATTAGAATCCTCCATTGATTTTAATTAGTGGGTGCTATTAAATTAAATTGGGGTAATGTTACTTTAAAACTTGAAAAGGGATTAAGGTTTTGTCAATTTCTTGTGAAAATCCATATAGCTATGAGTTATTATAACATGAAGGCAATATGATTAGTAGAATTAGGGTGGATTCTAATTTCCCACCATTAATTCATCCTTTTTCAAACATGATTCTCTTTTTGCGCATTTAGTATAATTCATTCGATTCTCATCAAATATCATTGCGTAAATAATAGTAGAAATTGATATAGGTCTATTACTTAATCAATCTTCGTGGTTCGACACTCTTCTCTCACTATATTACTTGATCCGATCCGGTACACTTGCCAGTATTTATTCACACTCATTTTATATCTCTTTTCGTGTGGATCAACACTACATATTCACGGCCAAAGATTAAAGGAAGCCAAGAGTGTTCAAGTCTCTAGTGTATAACCACTAATCAACAAGATAACAATTCAACAACACAATTGAAAAAGATCAAGCTTCATGTCAATAGATCAATGTGCTACTCAACAATCCCCTAATTTCTGAATTCCAAATTGCAAAATCCCTTCTCTTAAACCACAAGCTCTAATACCAAAAGATGATGTGCCTAAAACCAAGATTAAGCACATGCAAAACCAAGTTGAAAGACAATTGAACAATGTCAATCAAACTAGTTATTCAAATGGCACAAATCCTCAATACTTGTAACCAATTCTTCAACTAAGACGTGATCAATATAGATATCCAAATGTGATTACTCTAATACCAAAAGATGATGTGCTTAAAATGGGGTTTAAGCACATGCAAATGAACCAAATTACTATCCTTAAAGGGGAAGATCAATTTCGATCCCAAAGGACAACAAATTGCATGAACCCTAGTTGATGTAATATGATCCGAATAATAAAATTAAGGAGATGAAAACTGTAAAGATGATAATCCTCAATTGAATCACTTAATTAACTTAAGTTCCTAGGGAATTCCAATCAACAACACATAAAGATAAAACCGTGATCCTTTGATAGGAATCAAAATCCGACAAGACCTATCATTAGGGCAAGAACTAAAGAATTTCGAATCTTGGCGATGAGGGCCCATTTTGAGAAAATCAACCCTGGAATTATTCATTTACTAACCTCTTTTATCTTATTCGCGTATTATATATTCCAACAGGCACGCTTATCATATTTTACAAGGCGATGGACAAACTCATTAAGACTCAGCTTGTGGGTTATCCATGGACTAACCTAAACCAGCGATGAGTTAGCCCGACGAATCCTATGGAAGAGCTAGCTTCTTGAAGACTAATTTTTATATATTTGTTATTTACTTAGACTATTTATGTTATAATTTCTTTTGGGAAACTTTCATTTTTTTTGTAATTCTCATTTAGACCTGCCACCTTAAAAGTGGCATAGTTGTAATTTTATGTACTTTCTAACCCTAAAGGGAGCAAGTATAATTACTTGCTTAAAGTAGGGTTTTGAGAGGCCATTTTTTAGATTTGAACATACACTTTACGTGAGGGAATTAGGGTTCTTCCTAGTTCAATTTCTCTTATCAATTTCAATCCTAAGAATTGGAATTGTGGCGAGTGCAATAAAGGGAAATTGTGAGTTATATCAATTTCTTATTGTTGTGTTTCTTTTTATCTCTAGTGAGTCATATCTAGGGTTAGATTGAAGTCTTCTTGGATATATTTTTATTTCATTTGTAATCAAATTATTATTGCATAATTGATTGGTTTTTAACACTTGTTAATACCATCAATTTGTCATTATACTTGTGGCGTAGATTTTTTTTTTTTTTTTTTTGTTATGAGGAGGATCACGGTTTGAATTTGTATATTGTTGATTAGGGTTCTCTTGGAATTTAAGTTGGTTAATTAATTCAATTGAGGATTATCATCTTTGTGGATTTCATCTCTTTGATTTTATCATTTAATTCATCATCAATCAATTAGGGTTCACGTAAATTGACTCTCTTGTGAATCGAATTTGATCTTATCTTTTGAGGTTGATATTTGGGTTGTTTTGATTGTGTTTAACCCCCTTTTAGGCACATCATCTTTTGGTATTAGAGCATCATGATACTTGGAATTAAGATTGATCACACCATTGTCTAAGAATTGGTTCATAAATATTGAGGAATTATGCAATTGTTGAACTAGTTTGATTGACATTGTTTGATTGTCTTTCAAATTGGTTTTTCATGTGCTTAATCTTGGTTTTAGGCACATCATCCTCCTCACAACAAGTCCAATCCATGCTACAAAAACATAAAGAAAAATTGATGGTAATAATGAGTGCTAAAACCAATCAATCTTATATCATTATAAAGAGGATACAATTGATACCAAATTCAAATCAAAGAACTAACCTAATAAACCCTGGATATGACTCTGATAGGAATCAAAATTCGACAAGACCTATCATTAGAGCAAGAGCTAAAGGATTTCAAATCTTAGCGATGAGGGCCCATTTTGAGCAAATTGACCCTGAAATTATTTGTTTACTAACCTCTTTTCTATTACTCATGTATTGTATATTCCAACAGGCACACTTATCAAGCTTTACAGGGTGACAGTCAAACTCACTAAGACTTAGCTTATGAGTTATCTATGGACTGACCTAAACCGGCGATAAGTTGGGCCGACAAATCCTATTGAAGAACTAGCATGTTGAAGACTATTTTCACTTGTAATTTATTTATTTGAATCATTTATGTTGTAAGTTTTTTTTGGGACACTTTTATTTGGTTATAATAGGTGCTTTTAGGACCGGCCACCCTAAAGTGGCATAGTTGTAATTTTGTTGACTTTTTAACCCTAAAGGGAGCAAGTATAAATACTTGCTTAAGTAGGGTTTTGAGGGAGCTTTTGAAATTTTTAGAATATACACTTCACGTGTGAGGGTTAGGGTTCATCCTAAATTCAATTGATCTTATCAATTTCAATCAAAAAATTGAAATTGTGGCGAGTGACATCAAAGAGAATTGTGAGTAATATCAATTCCCTTTGTTGTAATTTTTCCTTTTCATCACTGCTGAGTCATATTTAGGGTGATTAGGATTGTTCTTGATCTAAATTTGATTTCATTTGTAACCTATTTGTAATGATATAAGATTGATTGGTTTTAGCATTTGTTTTAACCATCAATTTTGTTGTACTTTGTGGCATGGATTGGCATTTTTTATGAAGGAAGGTCACGATTTTGTTTGGATTGTTGATGATTGGAAATTCTCTTGGAATTTAAAGTTGATTTAGTGATTCAATTGAGGATTTCATCATTGTGATTTTATTTCCTTGAAGTTTAACCTTTCGGATCAACTTACACAATTAGGGTCACGCAATATTTGTTACCCTTTTGAAGCGAATATGATCTCATCCTTTAAGGATTGTAATTTGGTTCATTTGCATGTGCTTAAACCCCCTTTTAGGCACATCATCTTTTGGTATCGGAGCAATCATGTTTAGATACTTAAGGTTGATCACGTTTTAGTTGAAGAATTGGTTACATGTATTGAGATTTGACGCCATTTAGAAGCTAGTTTGATTGATATTGTTTGATTGTCTTTCAAATTGGTTTTGCATGTGCTTAAACATCCTTTTAGGCACATCATACTCACTAGTGATGAAAAGGAAAAACACAACAAAGGGGAATTCATATTACTCACAATTCTCTTTGTTGCAACTCGCCACAATTCCTATTTTTGGATTGAAATTGATAAGTGCTAATGGATTTAGGACGAACCATAACCCTCACACAAAAATGTGTTTTGCTGCAAATTTCAAAAGCTCTCTCAAAACCTTGCTTAAGCAAGTATTTATACTTGCTCCCTTTAGGGTTGAAATGTCCATAAAATTAAAACAATGCCACTTTAGGGTGGCCCGTCCTAAAAACACCAATTACAACCAAATAAAAATGTCTCAAAAACTTACAATATAAATGTTCCATGAAAATAACAAACAAATAAAAATAGTCTTCAACATGCCGGGTCTTTAAATCAACTCGTCAGTCTAACTCATTTTTTCTTTAGGTCGGTCCATAGATAACCCACAAGCTGGGTCTTAGTGAGTTTGTCCACTGCCTTGTAAAGCTTGATAAGTGTGCTTGTTGGAATATACAATATATGAATAATAGAAAAGAGGTTAGTGAAAAAATAATTATGGGGTCGATTTGCTCAAAAAGGACCCTCATCGTCAAGATTTGAAATCCTTTGGCTCTTGCCCTAATGATAGGTCTTGTAGGATTTTGATTGCTATCATTGCTTGATTGCACCGTAAGTGTGTAGGAGTGTGTTGCTGTGGTGTGTGTGCAGTATATTATTGGTTTGTTGAAGTTAGTAAGAAACAATGTCAAGTGACTTGTTTTTTACTACTAATGTACTATGTCGAGCCTTGACTTCTTCTCCAACCATTAATGATGGGTAGAGAGAGAATTTATTTCACACTTTTTGTCGGGTGTAAGGTAATTTGTGTGTTATTTTTATTGATGGTGGTAGTTTTACTAATGTTGTGGCTACCTCATTAGTATCAAAATTATAGCTTGTAACTACCCCACATCCAGAATCCTACACAATACGTTGGTTAAGTGAGTAGGGGAGTCTCCATATGACCTAGAGGGCTAGGGTACCTTTCATTATAGGGGATAAATACTATGATGAGATTGAATGTGATATTCTTCCTATGTGTGCATGATAAGTACAAATTAACACTTGTATTTTTGATGAATTCTTGTGGTATATGTAATAAATTGATGTTATTTTGAAGAGTTTTGATACTTAAAGGAAAAAAAATTTCAATTTTAGGACTGAGGACCACTATTTTGAGAGAAGATATCAACTTGGATTGAGATCAGATAAGAAAACACAAAGAAAAATGCTTTTTGGAAGGAACAGGGGAAGAGCACGGCCGTGTGTCAAGGAAACATGCCCATAGAAGTACACACGGTTGAACACACAGTTGAAGGCACAGCCGTGTGTTGAGCTTGGAAAATCCACAAAAGCACACACAGTTGAGTACACGGTCTGAGACACGACTGTGTGCTATTTGCGTAGGTTTTACTGACACTATTCAAAGGCATGGTCGGGTATAAGCCGTGTGTCGAGACCATGTACTTGAAAAAAGTTAGTCGTTATAAGAGATTTTTGGGCTTCCATGCATATATATATTCTCATTTTTTCTAGAGGCAGAAGGGAGACACCGAAGGGAGATAGAAAGATATTTGAAGGAAGGCAAAACACTTGGGGAAGAATTCCAAGAGGAAAGCAACATCAACGGATTCATCTTCATCTTCTGAAGGGATCATGCACAGGGGATTTTTTTATATTCTTTTTATTATTATTGAGTTGTAACTTGAAAACCATGAGTGGCTAGTTTATTTCATACCCGAACCTTACGAACTCTACTTTTCATGTAACGTTGGACTGATTTTATACTTGTTATTTAAGCATTTATTTCAAGAATTGGGAGTGGATTAAGGTCACCAGTAAGTTTAGTATGCTTTTCCTTTTGCTAGTAATGTGAGTTTTGTAATTCTGAGTAAAGGAGTAGATGATACTTGTAACTTGGTGATCCCTTTTCGCAATTATTGGAACTGAGAACTTTGGGAGTAATGAATTTAAAAAAAAAAAAAAAAAAGTTCAGAAGTGGGCCTCATAGACTCGAGTAATTAAGCCTGAGGGGTGCCCTTTTGAGGAATAACATCTATTGACTTAGGTGACGAACTCGGGATCAATGGCTGAAAGCTCGCTACAAGGGTCATGAGGAAAGTCCAGGAAAACTGAACTTAATTAAGCTAAATTGGAAATTAATGGAAAATTAATTTAATTGAGATGGTAGAGGTTCAAAGGGGTATCTTAAAACCTAGTAGCCTAAGATCGTTTGGTCTGGGACTTACTGATCGAAGAAACCATTTTAGTTGAAAGGATAAAAAAAGAAATAATAATAATAATAGATAGTTGACTTGACTCGAACAAGTAAATTCGAGGGACGCCCTCTACATTGAGGGGATAACGTCTGTTAACTTGAGTGATGAGCTCAGAATTATTGATTGAAAGTTCACTACATGAGTCGGTTAACTAAGTAAAGTACTTAATGGAAAATCTCCCAATCTTGTTTAAAAGGATTAAAGAAAAGGGAAATCTAGGAGATAAGTAGATACAATGTGCCTTTACTCTTTATTGCATTACTTATAGGAGTGGTTAAGAGGGAAGTATACTCTACTTTACTGGTATTGATCTTTGTTCAGTTTCACATTTGGGAATTTATGTTTAAATGATGAGAGTACTAGTTAAGTCACTTGTATTAGTCTTGAGAATTCCGATATTTGTATTTTGTAAACAACTAATGGTAGGATTGAGTAGAGATTGCATAGTATGGAGGTAGATCATGAGAATCAATGATGCGAAAAGAAGTTCTTGATTGTTGAGTTAATGAAAATATTGTCCTTAGTTTCTCTTTGGCTTTATTCAGCTTGAGGACAAGCAAAGGCTTAAGTGTGGGGGAGTTTGATAAGTACAAATTAACACTTATATTTCTAATGAATTCTAGTGGTATATGTAATAAATTGATGTTATTTTGAAGAGTTTTGATACTTAAAAGAAAAAAATATTTCAGTTTCAAGACTGAAGACCACTATTTTGAGAGAAGATATCAACTTAGATTGAGATCGGATAAGAAAACACGAAGAAAAATGTTTTTTGGAAGGAACAGGGGAAGAGCACGGCCGTGTGTCAAGGAAACACGCCCATAGAAGCACACATGGTTGAAGGCACGATCGTGTGTTGAGCTTAGAAAATCCACAGAAGCACACACGGTTGAGTACACGATTTGAGATATGGTTGTATGTTATTTGCATGGGTTTTACTGACACTATTCAAAGGCACGGCCGTATATAAGCCATGTGTCGAGATTGTGTGCTTGAAAAAAGTCAGCCATTTCAAGAGATTTTTAGGCTTCCATGCATATATATATTCTCTTTTTTTCCAGAGGCAGAAGGGAGACGTTGGAGGGAGATAGAAAGAAATTCGAAGGAAGACAAAACGCTTGGGGAAGAATTCTGAGAGGAAAGCAACATCAACAAATTCATCTTCATCTTTTGAAGGGTTCATGCACAGGGGTTTTATTTTATATTTTTTTTTATTATTGAGTTGTAACTTCAAAACCATGAGTGGCTAGTTTATTTCATACCCGAACCTTACGAACTTTATTTGTCATGTAACAATAGACCGATTTTATAGTTAATGAATAGTGGAAATCTCTGAGTTTATTCATGTTATTCGTTGTGTTTTGTTAATTTGATGTATGATGGGAAAATTTTCGACACCATCGACACTTTCAGAACTCGATTTGGATAATGATCTAAATTACTCATATTTTACGTCATTTCTTTTCATCTAATAAATATTTGAGAAATAATCTTACAGGTACAATAATAATTCTCCATGGGATGCCAATATGTCCTACACTAGTTGATGGACATGGGATATTTTCAGATTTACAATCAAAGACCCGCTGCGATTGTTTCCATTCCAAAGCATTGGCTCATGAAGACTTATGATATTTTTGTACTTTGTAATTGTTCTATGGACTATTTTATGTTCTATTTTTCTTTAGGGACACTTTAATTTTATTGTAATTTCCATTTAGGACTGGCCACCTTAAAAGTCGCAAACTTGTAATTTTTAACTATTTTATAACCCTAGGAGTAGCAAGTATAAATACTTGCTTATAGTAGGGTTTGAGTAGGCCATTTTTGAAGATTTGAAACATACACTTTATGATAGGAATCAGACTCTTCCAAGACCTATCACCAGGGCCCAAGCGAAGGGTCTCCAAAATCTAGCTTTGAGGGTTTTGCTAGAGAAACCTAACCTTGAGAAATCTAACCTACTTTCTACATCTTTGCACTATAATTTTGATGCATTTCAGCAGGTTCATTTGTCAGTCCTACAGGATGCAAAAACACCCATACTACTGAGCGAATCTGGGTTGTCAACGGAACCTGATTCAAGAGCTTCTTGAAGACCGGCATCATGAAAGACCATTTCTTTTATATATTTACTCTTTTATGAACTATTTTGGTTGTATTTTGGTTTTGGGACACTTTTATTTCCTTGTAATTTTCATTTAGGGTTAGTCACCTTAAAAGTGGCAAACTTGTAATTTTGAGCACTTTTTAACCCTAGGAGTAGCAAGTATGGGTTTGAGGAGGCTAAAATTTATAGATTTGAGAGGACATTTCACATGTGAATTAGGGTTCTTTCCTTAGTTCCAAACTCTTATCAATTTCAACCTAAGAATTGGAATTATGGCAAGTGCAACGAAGGCGAATTGTGAATCATATCAATTCAATTTTGTTGTATGTTCATTTCTTCTCTAGTGAGTCATATCTAGGGTAGATTTGGATCTTTCTTGGACCTATTTGTGGTTCATTTTTTCATGAACAACAATCTTATAAGATTGATTGTTTCATTGAGCACTTGGATTACATACTTCATTGTTATTGTTGGCATGAACTAGTGATTGAAAGGGAAAGTGGATTTCATTAGTTTATTGCTTCGTTTTGATCTGATTTCCACATGACATTTCAATCCTTATTGTGGTTATTTGGTTAATGTTATCAATAGAGATTACAATTAGATCATTTGAACAACATTTTCCATCAAAATCTTCAAAGGTGTCACAAGAATTGCTTACTAAGTGGACCGGTTTTTGTGATTGATTTGAGATTGTTGTCTTGAGTCTTTTTTATTATGCTTCCAAGTCGGTTTAGGCACATCATCTTTTTGGTATTAGAGCACATGTTGAGAGAAGGGATTGATTGTATTTGATTTCGTGAAATTAATCTTCAATTAGGGTTGATCAATTGAAACCACAAATTGTGTTGTTTAATGGTTTTGAGCTTGCGAAATTACCTTAGCGTGGAATTTAATTTGTTGTTCGTTGGAGTTGGATTGGGAAGGTTGCCGCATCATCTTATGATCAATAATTTTTGTGGAAGGGTAGAAGCATAGAAGTGTTGTTTAATTCAACAACTTTTGAACTTGAAAACTTACCAATCCTTGCCGTGACTTGTTGTGGCATGAAGGAGGATGTGTAGGTTGTTGTTGTGACTTCCATTGTGTAATTGTGAATTAGAGAAGTACAATTTATAGATTTTCATTAAGTTTTTTATTAGTAAGGAGTCTATTTGAATTCAAACACATGCCATTAAGTTGTGGGAGTTAATGAGTGCTATTTGAATTTGAATTCATTGCTTACCAATTGAAGAAGGCTTGCAATTAGTGAAGTGGTTTGAATTTCAAATTGAAGTTGCTGCCTATTATGGAATTCGGAATACATTTGTGGAAAGTAACATATTTGTCCTTTGTTGTCATCCTTTGCCGTGGAAAGTGGAAGCCTACTTGTTATTATTACCACTTGTGTTGTTGCCGTGGAAGTAAATCATCTTTATTGTTGTTGTTACTTGTGTGTTGCCGTGGGAGTGACTTGTGGAGATTAATGTTTATTGCACCGTGATCTTGAAAGAAGTGGGAAATATTGTTCACGTGTTGATTAAGTTTGAATTCCACAATGTCTAGTGAAATGCTTCAATATGCTAATGTATTGCAACACTCATTAAGTACATTTGCTAATAAGGAGGAAGAACAAAGGGAAAACTTGTTCCACACTTCTTGTAGGATACAAGGAAATTTGTGTGTTCTTATAATAGATGGTGGTAGTTGTACTAATGTAGTAGCTGCATCTTTGGTTTCGAAGCTAAAGCTTTCAACTATTCCACATCCTAAACCATATAAACAACATTGGCTTAATGATCAAGGAAGTCTGTATGTTACCCAAAGAGCTAGGGTACCCTTCAGTATAGGGGACAAGTATTGTGATGAAATTGAGTGTGATATCTAGCCTATGTGTGCATCCCATATTTTGCTTGGCAGACCTTGGTTCTATGACAAGAGGGTCTTACATGATGGCTTCAGAAATACATATTTGTTCCAAAAGGAGGGCACACGAATTATCCTGAATCCTATGCCACCTTTAGAGGTCCATAATGTCCAGCAACAGATTAATTGACCATTAGGGGATAAGAAGGCTTTGATACAAAATGACGTCTCTGAAGGAAAAAAGGTATTGTTGATGGGATAGGGTGAGATGGAGAGACTAATCACAGAAGAGGCTCCAACATACTTGCTTCAGTTGAGATGTGTCTTAGGGTTACAGGAACCACAGTCTCTACCTCCAGTAGTTTCTCAGGTATTAAATGAATATACTGACATTTTTCCTGATGATTTGCCAGTAGGATTACCACCCTTGAGAGGGATAGAGCATGCTATTGATCTTATGCCTGGTTCAGTGTTACCAAACCGACCTGCATATCGCATGAATCCTGAGGAGGCTAAGGAATTGAAACATCAGGTAGATGAATTGGTGGAACGAGGGTTTGTTAGAGAGAGTCTCAGCCCATGCGTTATTCCTGCCCTTCTTGTTCCCAAGAAGGATAGAACTTGGAGAATGTGTATCGATAGCAGAGCCATCAACAAAATCACCATTAAATACATGTATCCTATTCCAAGACTTGATGATATGTTAGATGAGCTGTATGGTTCACAGATTTTCTCCAAAGTTGATCTTAAAAGCGGATATCACCAGATTCGGATGAGGGAAGGGGATGAATGGAAGACCGCTTTTAAAACACGTCATGGACTGTATGAATGGTTGGTTACGCCCTTTGGTTTGAGTAATGCTCCTAGTACTTTTATGAGGTTGATGAACCATGTATTGAAAGAGTTCCTAGGAAAATTTGTTGTTATTTATTTTGATGATATTCTGATCTACAGCAAAGACCTAGAACAACATGTGGAGCATCTTCGGGCAGTATTCTCAATATTGAAGACACAACAGCTATTTGCGAATTTTCAGAAGTGTTCCTTTTGCCAAACTGAGGTAACATTTTTCGGCTTTGTTGTGTCAGGTGCAGGAGTTAGGATGGATGAGGAGAAAGTGAGGGCGGTTAAAGAATAGCCAACACCCACATCAGTTACTGAGGTAAAAAGTTTTGATGGGCTTACATCCTTTTATAGACGCATTGTCCAAAATTTTAGTAGCATTGTCAGTCCTCTCATAGAACTGACTAAGAAGAGTGTTCCTTTTTTTATAAGTCACAAAATACCCTTATCTAGAGTAATGAAATTGTGCTTTATTGTTGAATTTTTAGATGATTTGTTGAAGAAAAGGATGCTTAATGGAATGAATGTTAATTTCAGGATCTTCTAGAGTATTTTGGAGCTAAGGGAAGGAGTTTTGAAGAGTCAGAGCAAGTTTGGAAGGAATTGGATACATTACATGTGAAGAAAAAAATTCTGGAAAGTACACAAGCGAGATACACGCCCATGCACTTTGCTGTTTTACTTGTGTATACCGAAGCGGATTTCTGGAAAGTACATGAGCAAAGTACCCGCCCATGTACTTTGCTTGTGTATCTAAGTTTTCCTTTTATTCGATGACGTTTCAAATACACGACCAATGTACACTCCCATGTACTTGCTCATGTATATTCACATAAGGACACCTGGAAGCAAGCATGAGATACACGAACGAGATACACTGCTTGTGTATCCGATCGTGTATATATCCAATCGGGGTACATGTATAAATAGATCGTCAATTTGCCCTAGAAACGGAGGTTACGAATTTTTCATTTTCTCTCACTCTCATAACAACAAGCGAAAGAAGATTCTGTCTATTCCAAGGGAGATTGAAGACCCACGAAGAAGAAGATTCTATCTTTAAGGGTTGTGACCATGAATTTTATCTATTCTTCTAGTAATTGCATTTCTTTTGTCCAATTTATAGAGGAGTAGACCCTAGATCTAGATTTTATTTGAAACTTCTCTGTCATGTGATAAATATTTGGTCCTTAATGCAAAGTTGTTGACTTTCTTATGATTAATTGCATGCTCTTCAATTGTTTCTTAGATTCATAAATCCGGAATATGAATTTATGTGTGATATCATATTAGTTAATTGAAAAATTGCTCATATGATTAGATCTAATGCAATTAATGACATTTGATTGTTCTTTTAGAGATAGGAAACAAGAGTCTTCTGTTTATATCGATTATTTTGATGCGAATTCATGAGCTTTATGTTGTTCTAGGTTGCTATTATCTAAGGAGAGATCCTATTTGATAAACCTAGGATTAGATAGGTTAATATACTTGAAAAAGTAGTTAACTTGACTAGAGAATTCGACAGTATAAGAAGTCAATTATGATAATCTTCAGAAATCTAATGAATTACATGATAGAGGAGGAGTAGAATAAATCTACGTTGCTTTTGTTAATTGATAAATCTTCAGAACCATTGTTGTTAGTGAGTTATTAGTTTTAAGATTAAAGTAATCAAGTTTCAACCAACATTATTAAGCGGCGGTTAGATAATAAGAATGGAGTTAGTACTAGTAGTTGGTGTATCTCTGAGGGACGACCTTGTGCTTACTCGCTATATTATGCTACGATAGGTGCACTTGCCGATTGCTTCATAGTAAGGTTAAGAACAAGAATTCAATTTATTAAAACTACAATTGGCAACGATCAAGTTTTTGGTGCCATTGCCGAGGATACACCAATATTAGAAATACTTTTTACTTATTAATTTAACCAATTTATTTCTTTCTTATCTTGTTTCCCTTTTCTTACTAAGAATTTGGAGCTCATCATTGATTTGTATTACGTTTATAGTGCATGACCAGAAGTCGCTCCAAGGAACTTGCTGTTTTTAATCCTGAGCCAAAAAAAATTATTCGTCGTTATCAGAAAAAGCAACACTTGACTGAGTCAACATCATTTGGTATTCAAGGAGAATCACTGAAGGAAGAAATGGCTGATCAAGTCAATAATCGTGCTCAAGAGCTGAATCAAGGAAATGTTGTTGTGGATCCCCCGAATCATCAACTGGCTGATAATAAAGATGGCCGAGTTAATGAGCCACCTAGAACCAATTCTGATTTTGCCAGGCCAAACTTGATAGGTGTTAGCTCTAGCATAGTCCATCCTCGAGTGGAGGAAAATAATTTTGAACTTAAGCCTACCGTGATTAAGATGGTGCAGTAATATACTCAATTTGATGGTTTATAGGATGAAGATCCAAATGCGCATATCCAACTCTTTCTAGAGATATGCAATACCTTCAAATTTAATGGAGTTAGTGATGATGCGATCCGCCTCAAGCTCTTCCCATTCTCTTTGAAAGGCAAGGCTAAGCAGTGGCTGAATTCTTTACCGAGGAACTCCATTACTACATGGTAAGGTCTGATTAAGAAGTTTACGGACAAATTCTTCCCTCCTTCAAAAACCGCTAAACTTCGAGCTGAGATTCAATCTTATCATCAGTATAACATAGAGACATTGTATGAAACCTGGGAGAGATTCAAGGACTTAATGCAGAAATGCCCACACCATGGGATCCCAGAGTGGCTTCAAGTTCAGATATTTTATAATAGGTTGAACTATCAAACGAGACAAACAGTAGATGCCGCAGCTGGTGGCACCTTGAACCATAAAACTCCTGAAGAAAGTTTAACTCTTTTTTAAGACATGGCCGCGAATAATTATGAATGGTCACATGGTAGGGGCAGAGAAAAGAAGGTGGCAAGCATTCTTGAAGTGGATGTGGCTACTTCTATTATGTCCAAAGTTGAAGCTTTATCTAGAAAGATCGACGGGTTGGCTGTCTCACAACATCAGCTAGCTATTGTGGAACCCTCAGGTGGTGAGGAAGGGCAAACAAAGCAAGTGGATTATTTGGGAAACCCAATTCGGCCCCGGAACAATCCATACAGCAATACCTATAACCCAAGATGGAGAAATCACCCAAATTTTTCTTGGACTAACAACAGTAATATTTAGAAGGGCAATCCAAATCCTCCACCAGGTTATCAGAGGCCACTAGTCCAGAGTTCCAAACCGCCACTTGAAGATCTCCTCACAAAATTCATCAAGGATTCAGAAGACAGACAGAAGTCCTTAGATTTGATTATGCAAAATCAAGACTTGGCTTTGAGGAATCATGAGGCATCAATACACAATCTTGAAAACCAGGTCGGTCAGATAGCTAAGCTTCTGTTAGAGAGATCTCAAGGTTCACTACCGGGAAACATGGAAACCAACCCTAGAGAACATGTTAAGACTGTCACATTACGAAGTGGTAAGGAACTACAACCAAAGGTTCAAGAAGAAGAGAGTCGGGTGACTAAACTAGCAAAAGAACAAGCAGTTCCCAAAGAAGGGGGAAAATATTCAGAAAAATAACCTAAAGAGAAATCATCACCTCCATTAATCCCAGAATACAAGCCCAATGTTCCTTATCCAGCACGACTCAAGAAGGACAGAACAGATGAGCACTATGGCAGATTTTTAGAGATTTTCACGCAATTTCATATCAACCTTCCACTGGTTGAGGCCTTATCACAAATGCCACGATATGCAAAATTTTTGAAAGAGTTGCTATCAAACAAAAGGAAGCTTGAAGAGTTCTCTACTGTAACTTTAGGAGGAGAATGCTTTGCGATAATTCAGAACAAACTCCCAAAGAAGTTAAAAGATCCTAGGAGCTTTACCATCCCTTGCCTAATAGGGAATTTATTTGAAGAACGGGCATTGGCTGATTTGGGAGCCAGCATTAATTTGATGCCATACAAGATGTTCTAGAAATTAGGTATTGGAGAGTCGAAACCGACCAAAATGAGTCTTCAGTTAGCCGATCGATCAGTCAAATTCCCGAGAGTAGTTGAAGATGTATTAGTGAAGGTGCAGGACTTCATCTTCTCGGCAGATTTCGTCATCCTTGACATGGAAGCAGATGTGGAGGTCCCTCTTATATTGAGGAGGCCATTTTTGGCTACTGCTAGAGCCATAATTGATGTTGGGGATGGGAAGTTAAGGTTGAGAATGGGAAATGAAGAGGTCATAGTGAAAATGCCTGACGTCCTTAGACAAAGCCTGCACCATGATGATACATGCTATGCAATCGACTACCTTGACTTCGCAGTTTCAGATTCATTGCAAGACCTGTTGATTGGTGATGCATTGGAATTATGTTTGATGAATGGGGAGAAAGAGCAACCTGAAAATATGGCGATTAGAGCAGTTGTCAATCAGCTTAATAATAATCTTGAGTTGAGAGAAGAAAGAAGCTTTAAACGTATGAATAGATCTACCATTCAGAGGTCGAAACCTTCAATTGAGGAACCACCTGAGCTAGAATTGAAACAACTGCCAGACTACCTTCAATATGCATTTTTGGAAGAAGATTCTAAACTTCTAGTCTTAATTACATCAAATCTGGATCAAGATCAGCAGGAAAGGTTATTGCATGTCCTAGGGCAACACAAGAAAGCAATTGCATGGAAAATTGCAAATATAAAGGGGATTAGCCCATCGTTTTGTACACACAAATTTTTGATGGAAGATTGTGTCAAGCCAATGGTACAACTGCAACGCCGACTTAATCCAAATATGAGAGATGTTGTAAAAATGGAAGTCATCAAATTGCTTGATGCAGGAATGATCTACCCAATTTCTGATAGCTCATGGGTGAGCCCCATTCAAGTAGTTCCGAAGAAAGGCGGTATGACAATAGTACCGAATGAAAAAAATGAACTCATCCCGATGAGAACTGTCACTGGATGGAGAGTTTGTATAGATTATCGCAAGCTAAATGATGCAACTCAAAAGGATCATTTTCCTCTTCCATTTGTGGACCAATTGCTTGAAAGGTTAGCTGGTCATGCATATTACTGTTTCCTCGATGGGATGTCTGGATATTTTCAGATTCCTATTGCACCCAAAGACCAGGAAAAGATGACATTCACGTGGCCTTTTAGGACCTTCGCTTATTGACGCATGCCTTTCGGATTATGCAATGCTCCAGCCACCTTTCAGCGATGCATGATGGCTATTTTTGAGGATATGGTAGAAGACAAAATGGAAGTATACATGGATGATTTTTCTGTTTTCGGGAATTCTTTTGATGAGTGTCTACACCATCTTGAGTTAGTGTTGCAATGTTGTGAAGATTCTAACCTGGTCCTAAATTGGGAGAAGTGTCATTTTATGGCAAAAGAAGGTAATGTTTTGGGTTATAAAATCTCCAAGAAAGGCATTTTCAAGGTGAATGGCCAAAGGCTTAAGCATTACATGGGGGACAAAACAGTTTTGGAAGAAAAGGAGGAGCTGAACCTCATTCTCATCTCCATTTGAGCTCCACCGGTTCATTACGTCGAGCTAACGACGTTAAACAACAGCGCTTCTTGGGAGGCAACCCATGATGCTTAGGTAAGTTTTCTTCTTTACTCTTTACTTTCTTTATTATCACCCATTGTTTTGGAGTAACTTTTGCAGGACAGCAAGCTATAGAGGGGCTAACTAAGTTTGGATTCTATGAAAGTCACCTTAATAGAGCTTCTTTTAAGCTCCAAGTGTGGGAAAATTCAGGATGGGAGACCTTTTCAAGGGAGTGCAAGATGAAGTGATGATAGGTGTGTACATTGATCTGCACAACTGGGTACACTAGTGATGTATCTGGTTTCTCACACATGCCAGAGGATGTCTAAATTGACTTTGCAATACAAAAGGGGAATACATCATGGTGTGCCCTCCTGTGCACTTCAAAATATGCTCATTATGTATATATCAAAGATACACGAATAAGGTACACACTCGTGTACCTGGTCGTGTATCTAACCCACAGAAGGCACAATTCGATATACGAACAAGGTATACACTCGTGTACCCGGTCGTATATCTAACCCATAGAACACCCCCTCTATATACACGAACAAGGTACACACTCGTGTACCTGGTCGTGTATCTGACCCACAGAATGCTCTCCCACGATACACGAACAAGGTACACGCTCGTGTATCTAACCCACAGAATGGAATCTAAAGTACACGACCAAAGTACACGACAGTGTACTTGGTCGTGTATCTAATTTTTTTCTTCGTACTAAAAGGACTCCTCACTTCACTCTGCCATTTACACGACCCATTCTCCATTCGTATATCTGACCCACTCACTCCCACTCTACTCCTCCATACCGTGGTTGTTCTTTCCACACCATCAATTTCTTCCGTTTCAAGGACTCAAGGTAAGTAAGTTTTCTCTTCTTTTTCTTCAATACTTATTGCAATACGATTGTTGCTTGGTTTTCTTTTATGACTACCATACATGCTTGCATCTATGAAGATGGTATGATGAGTGATTTCGCATTTTGGAAGTCGATTGTTGATAAATCTGTAGACATTTTGAACTCACATGAATGCATGTATGATTGATGTCATGAGTGGCTGCCAAACAAGTGAATCGACAGTTAGGGTTTGAACATGAATATTTGGGACTTTGATTTTGTGGGTTTCTTGAATAATATTATTACGTTTCTTTCCCGATCTTCTTCTTAGAAACCAAGTTATGAGGCAATTTTTTTTTATGATCACTAAACTATCGCACCTAGCTTCTTAGAATCAAGATTCGAACTTTATCGTTTGAGGTTGCTTTGGGTGTGTTGTAGTTACATTTTTTTGCCTTCAGGAAAGTAGATTGATAATATACTAAAGCCACAAGACCTTATTTTAAGCGTTCCTATGGTAATTTGTGCATGTGTGAGATGGGTAGATACACAATCAGGTACACGATCATGTACCTTGGTTGTGTATCTCAACTGTGCTATCTTCCTCCTTATTTCGGAAACCCAATGCAAGTCCTATCATTTTCTTTGTGTAATTGACGACCCTAACTTATTTTGAGACCATTGTATTCTTGAATGATAAAGACATTGGGGACAATGTCTCAATCTAAGTGTGGGGAAGGGGATACTAAAGAAATTTGATAAGGGTTGTGTTGAATTGTATGAGTCATTCAAAAATTTCCCCTATTTTTTTCTTTTTTCTTGATAATCGAATTTTGAAATCATGATTGCAAATTACGTAGTATTTTAACATTTAATGAATAAATTCCTCTAAAAGAGTGTTGTGCATGTTACCTTTGTCTTCTTTGGAACATTAATACTTAGTCAAAGTTATGGGATAAAATCGCTGTGAAACTCAAAGATCTTAAGAGCCATTTAATCTTTCATGAAAGGGCAAATGAAATGATTCACTTGGTGATCCTTCTTAGAAGATCTCCTTAAAGTAAAAATTTAATGAAAGCATGTTATACTTGAAAATAAAGGATTGGTTAGTATGGGCAGGCTTCGGTCCCTCAGAAGAGCAAAGTTTGACTCCGCTACTAACTAGTCAAAATAATAAGTTAAGGTAATAGAGGTTCGATGGGGTTCCTTTAAAACCTGGTCACCTAAGGTCGTCTGGCCTAAGATCGGCCGACCGAGGAAATTACCGTAATAAAATGAAATATCATAAAGGCAAAAGTTGAGAGGGTCTTGTAACTCGAGTAATTAAGCCCATAGGAACGCCCTCAATTGAGGGGATAACGTTCGTTAACTTGGGTGACGAGCCTAGGATTATCGGTTGAAAACTCGTTACATAGGTTGCAAGATCCTAAACAGCTGAACAAAAAAAAGGGGGGGGGGGATGAAACCAGTGAACTATTACAAAGAACAAAATCTTTGAAGAGATCAATTAAAAAGGAGGAGGAATCCAGGGGAAACATAGATGCAATGTACTTTCATTATTTATTGCTTTACTGAGAGAGATAATTGAGAAGATTATGGACTCTTTAGTGGTGTTTGAAATGTACCACGTTTCCTTTTGCTTGGATTGATCTTGTGTCTAATTTTGTTCATGAAAGCCATTGTTAAATGATGATGGTAAAGCTTGGTCTACTTTGATTAACCCTAGAAATTTGACTAAAGTATCTTTGTTACAATACTTTCACCACAAGGTGAGAAGCACACTCACTAGATTGAGGGATTGCATTGAGCTTTAAAGATTAAAATTCATAAATGCTAATGTGTGAGTAGTATTATTTGGTAACGACAATCATGATTAATGAGAAGTTTGATTAATGTTTTATTTTGCTTGAGGACAAGCAAAGACTTAAGTGTGGGGAAGTTTGATAAGTCGCAAAATACCCTTATCTAGAGTAATGAAATTGTGCTTTATTGTTGAATTTTTAGATAATTTGTTGAAGAAAAGGATGCTTAATGGAATGAATGTTAATTTCAGGATCTTCTAGAGTATTTTGGAGCTAAGGGAAGGAGTTTTGAAGAGTCAGAGCAAGTTTAGAAGGAATTGGATACATTACATGTGAAGAAAAAAATTATGGAAAGTACACAAGTGAGATACACGCCCATGCACTTTGCTGTTTTACTTATGTATACTGAAGCGGATTTCTGGAAAGTACACGAGCAAAGTACAAGCCCATGTACTTTGCTTATGTATCTAAGTTTTCCTTATGTTCGATGACGTTTCAAATACACGACCAATGTACACTCCCATGTACTTGCTCATGTATATTCACATAAGGACACCTGGAAGCAAGCATGAGATACACGAACGAGATACATTGCTTGTGTATCCGGTCGTGTATATATCCAATCGGGGTACATGTATAAATAGACCGTCAGTTTGCCCTAGAAACGGAGGTTACGAATTTTTCATTTTCTCTCACTCTCATAACAGCAAGGGAAAGAAGATTCTGTCTATTCCAAGGGAGATTGAAGACCCACGAAGAAGAAGATTCTATCTTTAAGGGTTGTGACCATGAATTTTATCTATTCTTCTAGTAATTGCATTTCTTTTGTCCAATTTATGGAGGAGGAGACCCTAGATCTAGATTTTATTTGAAACTTCTCTGTCATGTGATAAAGATTTGGTCCTTAATGCAAAGTTGTTGACTTTCTTATGATTAATTGCATGCTCTTCAATTGTTTCTTAGATTCATAGATCCGGAATATGAATTTATGTGTGATATTATATTAGTTAATTGAGAAATTGCTCATATGATTAGATCTAATGCAATTAATGACATTTGATTGTTCTTCTAGAGATAGGAAACAAGAGTCTTCTGTTTATATCGATTATTTTGATGCGAATTCTTAAGCTTTATGCAGTTCTAGGTTGCTATTATCTAAGGAGAGATCCTATTTGATAAATCTAGGATTAGATAGGTTAATATACTTGAGAAAGTAGTTAACTTGACTAGAGAATTCGACAGTATAAGAAGTCAATTATGACAATCTTCAGAAATCTAATGAATTACATGATAGAGAAGGAGTAGAATAAAATCTAGGTTGCTTTTGTTAATTGATAAATCTTCAGAACCATTGTTGTTAGTGAATTATTAGTTTTAAGATTAGAGTAATCAAGTTTCAACCAACATTATTAAGCGGTGGTTAGATAATAGGAACAAAGTTAGTACTAGTAGTTGGTGTATCTCTAAGGGACGACCTTGTGCTTACTCGCTATATTACGCTACGATAGGTGCACTTGCCTATTGCTTCGTAGTAGGGTTAAGAACAAGAATTCAATTTACTAAAACTACGATTGGCAATGATCACTTTTATTTGGAGTGAAAAGGCCCAGAGGAGTTTTGAAGAGATTAAAGAAAAACTCACTTGTGCCCCATTATTGGTCTTACCTGATTTTGAGAAAGTTTTTGAATTGGAATGTGATGCTTCAGGGATTGGAATTGGTGCTGTATTAGTGTAGGAGAAGAGACCTATAGCATATTTTAGTGAAAAGTTAAGTGGAGCAACTTTGAACTATTCTATATATGATAAGGAATTTTATTCCTTAGTGAGGGCTCTCATGACGTGGCAGCATTATCTCCTCCCGAATGAGTTTATTATTTATACAGACCATGAATCTTTGAAACATTTCAGGGGACAACATCATTTGTCTAAGTGCCAAGCCAAGTGGGTGGAATTTCTAGAGGGTTTTGCTTATGTGATTAAGTATAAAAAGGGCAATCAGAATATTTTTGCTAACGCTTTATCACGACAGTATGTACTTATCACTTCTCTTCAGTCAAAATTGCTGGGTTTTGAATTGTTGAAAGAACAATATGTATGTGATGAGGAATTCAAGATTGTCATGGAGAGGTGTCTTGGAGGCAGGATGTATGATGGTTATTGTGTGACAGATGGTTTCCTGTATAAATCAGGAAAACTATGTATTCCATCTAGATCTGTGAGGGAATTATTGGTGAGGGAAGCACATGCAAGTGGTTTGTCAGGGCATTTTGGTGAGAAGAGAACTCTAGCCATATTGAAGGAGAATTTCTACTGGAAAGGTATGATAAGGGATGTCCATAGGGTACTAGAAAGGTGTGGTGTTTGCAAGAGAGCCAAGGGGAGGAAAGGTGCGTAGGGTGAATATATGCCTTTACCTATACCATCTAAACCATGGACTGATATCAGCATGGATTTTGTGTTGGGATTACCTAGGACACAAAGGGGGAAAGACTCTATTATGGTGGTTGTTGATCAATTCAGAAAAATGTCACGCTTTGTACCATGCCACAAAACAGACGATGCTCTTTTTATTGCTAACCTTTTTGTGCAGGAAATTGTCAAATTATATGGAGTTCCACACAGCATAGTGTCAGACAGAGATACTAAGTTCCTTAGTTTCTTTTGGAAAACACTATAGAGAAGACTGGGTACTAAACTGATGTACAGTACCTCTTGCCATCCCCAGACTGATGGACAAACAGAGGTTGTCAACCGCACGCTTGGGAATCTTCTCAGAGCAACAGTTGGCAAGAATCTTACTGATTGGGACTTGTGTCTTCCTATTATTGAGTTCGCTTACAATAGGTCTACTCATAGTTCAACCATGATAAAGGCATATTTTATCATGTTGTATCTTGCGATTGGTATATATATTATTGTCAATTATTAGAAATTTCCAATAAAAAGATACTTAAATTGCATTTATGTTAATATCTTAGGGATTAATGGACTTGAAGATGTACATGATGCAAAACATGAAGAAATCACAAGCAAGGGATGAGACACAGCCATGCCTAAAAGAAGAAGGAAAGAAAAAAATGCCGATAAGCTTATGGAGTTATCCCACGGCCATGGTTTATGTGGTGGCAGTAACAACCACATTACACATGGCCGTGCCTCATGTGTTGGACTGCCGACTTTTCATATTCTTGTGCAATTTGTACGTTTCTGCGGAGCATAAAAGCCAAGGGACACGACCGGGGGAAGAGGAGGAGACTTTGAACAATTTGGCAGATTTGAGAACTTTGTTTTGAGAAACTTTAGCTTTTTACAAGGGAATTGAAGATTGAATTCAATTGTACTTCCATCAATTGAGATCAAGTCAGAAATCTCTGAAGAGTTGTCTTAGGATCTTATTTCCAGATTTGCTACATATTGGTGACTTCTTATCCTAATCATATTTTGCATTTCTGTGAATTGGTTTTTATGTCTTTAATGGATTCTTTAACATTTTTCGTTGAATTTTGTCTTGTTGTTATCTATTGTATGGCTGGCTAATTTCATTTGTGGGAATAGTGGATGAAGCCCTAGTTTGCTAAAATGATCAGTGTAGTTTGGTTATGAGATTGACATATATGTGGAGTATTCATGTTGAGAATTCCTATAATTTCAATTTAATTGTGATAAGATTAGATTGTTAGAAATCCAATCAATACAAAAGTGGAGATAGGAGTTGTTAGGAATTCTTAATTAGACTAATGAGTTAATGCGAAAGCGACGTTAATTGGTTTAATTAGGGTTCATATAAAGATTAAAGCTATGATCTAATTAATTATTCATTGAGAGATTAGGGATAATTGTATTAGGGCATAAGGCGATCATAGCATTGAAAAATGTATGAGAGTATATTACAATCCTCTGTTAATTAGAGATACAAAAGTGGACTAATTGATTTGAGGTTTAAAATGTTGAACTCACGTGAATAACCACATATAAGTTGATTTCAATAACTTAACGGTAGTTTAATTAGCATGACTAGGGTGAATTCTAAATTCCTACTGTTCACTTGGAAGTATTTATAAGAATCTTATAATTCTCATTAGCATAGAACTTAATTTAATCTCTTTAGTTAAATATATAAAAGATTCCTGTTTGAATTACCTAAATATCAGTATAAGTTATTATAAGTTTGGTAATCTTTTTAGTCCTCGAGGGAACGATACTCTGCTCATCATATACTACTTGATTGCGACCTAATATACTTGCTAGCGGTTTCACATATACATTTCACGAGTGATCAAGTTTTTGGCGCCGTTGCCGGGGAGTATAAGATATTAGACTTTGTAGCTTTGTTGGTAATTTAGGTGCATTTTATTTTGTTGATAGTGCGTCTTTACTTTTCTGTCTTTTCTGCGGGTGCACATGCAAAGGAGTAGGAGTTTTGAACTTCTGCCCTTAGATCCTGAGATAGAGCGTACTATACATCGTTTGAGAAGAGAGAATAGACAGAGAGGAGAGAATCAAGAGGAAATCATGGCAGATGAAAATAACAATCTTCCTATTCAGGCTGCCCCGCGAGCACTTCACGATTTTTCAGTCCCAACTGTTCAAGGACCAGCAATTAGAAGGCCAGCTGTTCAGGCCAACACTTTTGAGCTAAAGCTGGCACTTATACAAATGGTGCAATCCAATCAGTTTGGTAGATATACACATGAGAGCCATGATGAGCACATAGCAGGATTCCTTCAGTATTCTAACTTGGTAAAGATGAATGGTGTTTCTGATGATGCCATAAGATTGCAACTTTTTCCTTTCTCATTGAAGGATAAAGCAAGAGCTTGGTATAATTCCTTACCTCAAGATTCTGTTACCACATGGGCTGAACTTCAATCAATGTTTCTTAGAAGATTTTTCCCACCATCACGTACTGCCAAATTAAGAAATGATATCACCAACTTTTCCAAGTTCAGTGGTGAATCATTATATGAGGCATGGGAACGATTTAAGGAAACAATCCGGAAGTGTCCACACCATGGCCTACCTGATAATCTCCTGATTGAAGTATTTTATCTTAGTTTGGATGACACTATGAGGTCATTGGTAGATGCTGCAGCTGGAGGTGCATTGATGGGTAAAACATACACTGAAGCCAGTGCTTTAATTGAAGAAATGGCATCCAGTGCACATAATTGGCAACATGAGAGAGGGAAATCAAGAGCTGCATCAGTTAGTGATATCGATTCTATTTCAGCTTAGTTGGCAGCTCTCACTACTCAGGTAAGCAAACTTTCTTCTTCTCAATCAATTAATGCTAACTTACTTGCTAGTTGTGACTTGTGTTCAGGACCACACCCCTCTTTGGAATGTCCATTGGGAAACTTTCCAGCATCATCCAATAGAGAGCAAGTCAACTATGCTAACAATTTTCAAAGAGCTAATCAAGGGCCCTATTCTAACACTGACAATCCAGGCTGGCGAAATCATCCAAACTTCTCATGGAGGAATGAGAACAACGTACAGAACCCACCACCTGGATTTCAAAAACAAGTCACTACTCAGATTCCTCCTCCTCAGCAAAGTCAGTCATGAATAGAAGAGCTCATGCTGAGTTATGTGCAAAAGACTGACACTATGCTACAGAATCAGCAAGCCACCATTAGAAACTTAGAGAACCAAATTGGCCAAATCTCTCAGCAGCTAAGCAATAGACCATTTGGATCTTTGCCTAGCAAAACTGAGGAGAATCCAAAAGGTGTCAATGCAATTGTGTTGAGGAGTGGTAAGGAATTGGAAAAAGTTGACACACATGCTCAAGAGAAAGAGGAGAGTTCAAAGAAAGAAAAAGGTAAAGGAACCAAAACAGCAAACACCAGAGGTGAAACCCTATATTCCTCCTGTACCTTTCCCAGGGCGATTGAAGCAACAGCAATTAGATTCCTAATTCGCTAAATTCTTGGAGGTGTTTAAGAAGCTCCAAATCAACATTCCTTTTGCAAAGGCACTCCAGCAGATGACTTCATATGCGAAATTCATGAAAGAGCTTCTTACAAAAAAGAGAAAAATTGATGGCAATGAACTGGTAATGCTTACAAGAGAATGTTCTATGATTCTTCAGAAGGACATTTCAACTTTGCCAAAGAAACAAAGAGATCAGGGGAGTTTTACTGTTCCTTGCATAATTAGAAATTTTTATTTTGATAAAGTTCTTATTGATTCGGGTGCAAGTATTAACTTAATGCCTCTCTCTATTTTCAAGGAACTTGGATTGGGAGACTACAAGGAGACCCGTGTCACTTTGCAATTAGTTGACAGGAGCATTAAATATCCCAAAGGTATTGTGGAGAATGTTTTAGTGAAAGTAGACAAGTTCTACTTTCCAGTTGATTTCATTGTCCTGGAGATGGAAGAGGATAGAGAGGTGCCCATGATTCTTGGTAGACCATTCCTTACTATAGGTAAAGCTTTAATAGATGTGGAATAAGGTAAGCTCACTTTAAGAGTTATGGATGAACAAATAACTTTTAATGTATATGATGCTATGAAACAATTTGATGAATGTAAGTCCTGTTACACTATTGATAACATTGATGAGCTTACTAGTGAATCTAAGGAAGAGAAAGCAGGCTTGGTTACATTAGAATCTGTTCTTAGAGATGTGGATGATTGGAGTGATGATGAAAAGCCTATGGATGAATATATGGAGGAGGCGATAGAAATCAAGGCTCGATATTATGAGGAGTTGGGTACAAGTGCAACAAAACCAGTGCCATCTTTGACACAACCTCTGGTGCTAGAACTTAAACCTTTACCTAGTCATTTGAAATATGCTTATTTGGGAATGGATAATACTTTACCAATAATTATTTCTTCTTTCTTGACAGGTGATCAGGAGCAACAAATTTTAGAAGTGCTGACAGAGCATAAGGAGGCAATAGGATGGACAATTGTAGATATCAAGGGAATTAGCCCTCTAATTTGCACTCATCGCATATTCTTGGAGGCTGAATGTAAACCTATAGTTCAACCACAGAGACGACTAAACCCAACTCTTAAAGAGGTAGTGAAAAAAGAAGTACTCAAGCTATTGGATGCAGGTATTATCTATCCTATCTCCGATAGTAAATGGGTGATAGAGCCATTTTATACTCAATCTTTATAGTATAAATTGTGTTAAATTATTATTGATTTTATAGAAATCATAAGGAAATGGTACTTTAATTCTATCATCGTGATAAATCAGGTTAAATGGAGTCAAGGATGCTAATTCAAGTATTTTAGAGAAGTCATCTACAACTTGGATCAAGACAAGGAATTACACCACCGGAGGAAGCACGGTTTAAGGCACGGCTAAGGTTCAAACCGTGTTACACACTGGACAAGAAGGCGAAAATGAGGACTTTCAATAGAGAGAGACACGGCTTAAGGCACGGCCGTAGTGGAAGCCGTGGGAGAAACTGTGCTTGGAGCCGTGGTAGAAGCTAGGTGTGCTAAGGAGAAGAAAGTGTGGAACATCAACCAGATGAAGGCACGGCTTGAAATCTAGCCGTGGGTGTAACCGTGGTACACACTGGACACGGATGAAGACTTGTAGATTATGCACAGATGAAGGCACGGTTTGAAATCTGGCTGTGGGTGTAACCATGGTACACACTGGGCGCGGATGAAGACTTGAAGAATATGCACAGAGGATGGCACGGCTTGACCCACGGCCATGTGGTGGGGCGTGCCAGGCAGACGAATCTTCACTTCTCGAAATCTACTTGGAAAAGGAAAGATATTTTCATATCTTGCTAGCAAAAGAACACATGCTATCCATCTAATAATATAAATAGAGCTAACCCTAGAGGGTTAGAAGAACTTTTGAATCTTTGGATCTTGAAGAACCTTGGATCATCTTGGAGGCAGAGCAAGCAACCGGGTTCATCATGTCTTTAATTTTTATTTTCGTTTTATTGATGAACATGAGTAGCTAAGCTACTTTTCTAGCCAAAGGGTCATAGATGTTTAATTCTCCACAAATTGTGAGGTCTAATTGACTTATATTTATTCTATTCTTTGCTTTCGGGTATTCATATATCTTCTGATCGTTTTGTCATTATTATCTTTGTTGATTGGTATGAATAGAGCTCTTCTACTCAATTAGCAAGTTAATATATTGTCAACTAGCACGTCAAATCCGTAATTGTTTGATTTTTCTAGTCTTAGTGACGCAATAACATGTTTGGTTATAAAAGAGATGATCGAATTCATGTTATGGAGGTGTGTGATCATGTTTAAATAGGTTATCTTATAATCTACTGGCATGAATTGGTGGTCTCTCTAGATCTTAATGCTATTGATAGATTAAATCCTAAGCGCTTATCTAGGGTTGTTTAATCAATAAGAGAAATAATTCAAAGCGCTTGTCTGTGGTTATCGAGGAAGTAAGGAGAGATAGGTTGTTAGAGCTTGTTAATAACCATAACCAGTTTATTTAGGAATAAGAATAGAGAACATTTGCATCGATGATCAATTCCTAGAATTAAACTATCTTGATTCCTTTGGCTAGGCTTTTTATCAATATACAACTTTCTTATCTTGTTTTAACTTTATTCAATTCACAAACCAAACCCCCCATTTTCCTTTTCCTTTTATTCTCCTTGAATAGAAATAAGTTTAACCAATCTCTGTGGATTCGACCCTACTCACCACTATATGCAAATCATATAATTGTCTAGGAGTAGGTTTTATTTTTGTTGGATTCGACACCCATCAAATTTTGGCGCCGTTGCCGGGGATTGGTGTCAAATTTATTTCTATTCTTGTATGACTCGTTCTTCTCAGACAGGTGAACTAACTTATAATCCGGAGATTGAGAAGACTCTAAAGAGGCTGCGACAAGAAGCTAGATCTTCCCCCGGACCGAACTTAGTATCGGACTTGTCTGATTCATCCCTTGATTCTGAAAAAGAGGACGACATGGCAAATCTCGAGAGAACCTTAAGGGAGTTGGCTGCACCGGATGTGAATCAACAACCACTTTGTATTCACTATCCCGAACTAGCTGTGGAATTCGAATTAAAATCTAGGTTGATACATCTGCTACCTACATTTCATGGTCTTGAGAATGAAGATCCTCATAAGCATTTGAAAGAGTTCCATATAGTGTGTTCTAGTATGAGGCCGCAAGGAATAACCGACGATCAAATCAAGCTACGCGCTTTTCCATTTTCTTTAAGTATTAAAGCTGAAGATTGGTTGTTTTATTTGCTTCCAGGTTCTATCACCACTTGGACAGATATGGTGAGACTCTTCTTGGACAAATTCTTCCCCGCATCCAAAGCCACTGGTATAAGAAGAGAAATTTGTGGTATAAAACAGAGGGACACCAAGACACTTCATGAGTATTGGGAGAGGTTCAAGCAACTATGTGCAAGCTGCCCACAACATGGGATATCTGAACAACTCCTCATCCAATATTTTTACGAAGGCCTACTTCCGATGGAGAGGAAGATGATGGATGCTGCAAGTGGAGGCGCTATAGTAAACAAAACCCCTGGTCAAGCTAGGGAATTGATCTCCATTATGGCTGCCAATTCGCAACAATTTGGGTATAGGCATGATACGTCTTCAAGGAAGGTAAATGAGGTAAATGTGTCTAACCTTGAACATCAAATTTCTAATCTTACCACCCTTGTGCAGCAGCTAGCTCTTGGAAATACCCAACAGGTGAAAGCTTGTGGAATTTGTGCTGCTCCTAGTCATCCGACCGACATGTGCCCCACATTGCAAGATGACAACCATGAACACGCCAATGCTGTAGGCAGATTTCCAGGACAACCACAAAGGAAGTATGACCCCTACTCGAATACTTACAATCCTGGATGGAGGGATCATCCTAACTTCCAATATGGCAATAACCCTCAACATTTCCAACAATTCCAACCAATGCCATCACACCACGTACCCCAAGCTCCTTCCACTTCAGGTATGCCCCTTGAGGATATTGTTAAGTCTCTAGCTGTGAATACCAAACAATTTCAGGAGGAAACAAAGCAAAGTATTCAAAACTTGGAGAATCAGGTAAGTCAACTTGCTTCAGCCGTAAACAGGTTAGAAACTCAAGGTAAGTTACCTTCTCAAACTATTACAAACCCGAAGCAAAGCGTTAATGCAATTACCTTGAGAAGTGGAACAGAATTGCAGGGATCAAATAAGAAAGGACATCCGTCTAATCTTGAGGAAGAGACCAAGAAAGAGACTTCGACTCCGGGCCAACAGGGCGACCAGATTAGCAAGTCTCTAGTTGAGCCATCGAAGGTCACATCGATACCACCTCCTTTCCCTTCCAGACTAGCAAAATCCAAGAATGAAGCGGAAGAAAAAGAGATTCTGGAAAATTTTCGCAAAGTCGAGGTAAATATTCCTTTGCTTGATGCAATCAAGAAAATACCGCGCTATGCTAGATTTCTCAAAGACTTATGCACTAACAAAAGGAAGATGAAAGGCAATGAAAAGATTAGTGTGAGTGAAAATGTTTCAGCTATTATTCAGAAGAAGCTTCCTCCTAAATGCAAGGATCCAGGTATGTTTACTATTCCTTGCATAATAGGTAATCTTGGAATCGCTAAAGCCATGTGTGATCTAGGAGCTTCTATCAATGTCATGCCTTTGTCTGTTTATCAACGGTTAAATGTTGGTCCTTTGAAGGAAATGGGTGTTATTGTTCAACTTGCCGACAGGTCCAATGTTTATCCTGAGGGAGTTCTAGAGGATGTTTTAGTTTAAGTCAATGAGTTGGTTTTTCCTACTGATTTTTATGTGCTTGACATGGACGATAGTGATTCTCATACTTCATCACTGATATTATTAGGGCGACCATTCCTTAAGACTTCTAAAACGAAAATCGATGTAAATGATGGCACCCTTACTATGGAGTTTGATGGTGAAGTGATTAAATTTCATATTTACGATGCCATGAAACACCCTAACGATATCTCTCCTGTTTTTGTTGCGGATGTTATTAACCCATCTCTTGTTTTTGTTGCGGATGTTATTAACCCATCACCACAGGCACCAAGGCTGGAATCAAAATCCTTATCCGAATATTTAGCCAGGAACGTCTATCCAAAGACGTTAAAGAAAGGCGCTTCATGGGAGGCAACCCATGTAAAAAAAAAAGTTTTGTTTTGCATTAGTTTTGGTTTGTTTTAGTTTTGTTTTGTTTTAGTTTTGTTTATTTTGATTTTAGTGTAGTTTTGAACTCTTTGGATCGGCTGCAGCAAGGATACATATCATTAGATGACACTTTCCAGAGCTTAAAGGGAGCACTCCAATACCAGGGAAGTACCAATATTTCCTTTCTCTTATTCTCTAATGTCCTTTGTGTTGTTAATTCCTCTTCAATTGTGCTGAATTAGGAACAGTGAGGACACTGTTCAAGCTAAGTGTGGGGGAGAGGATAATAAAATATAGAGAATAGAGAACTAACTTATACTCTGAATGTTTGTCCTTAAGCAAATTTTAAGCTAAAAATTTTTCAAAATTATCATGAAATCTAGAGATTGTACTAAATGTTGTAATAAGCATCTACAAAATGTGAAATTGACTTGTTCAAATGTTTTACTCACCCACTGCTGTGATTAGAATACATGGTTAAAATTAAGTAGTGAAATCTTTAAGAAACAAATTTACCTTGTATTTAGCTTTAGAATTGGAAGTCTAAGAGTAAGACGAGTTCCTAAGTGAAAAATAAACAAGTTTACTTCTAGGTTATATTAGCTACTGTATACTCTTTGAAGTTGTTTGTAAAGCAATCATAACACTTAGTGAAAAAAAAAAAAATCAAGCATAGCCATTACTCCAATGATTCAACTAATTGAGTTAAGAGTATTCAAACTTGAATGTTAAAGTGAGGAAGAGTCCGTAGGGGTATCTCAAAACCCGGTCACTTGAGTGATGAGCTCGGGATGTTGCTGACTTAATGAACTCACTATAACGATAAGGGCGAAAAAGGCAAAAGTTCATGAAAAGAAGCGGGTAAAAACCCATCAAAATAGATGCTTGAATAAATCAAAAGAACATGAATGTGAACATTCATTGAATAAAACAAAGATGTATAAAAGGGAGAATATCTAGCAAAGAGATTATACCATATGCTTTTACTTTATACTGTAAGGATTATATGTTGGATAATATCCAATGAAGTTTAATTGGGTGTTTTTCCTTAGTGGATTAAGTATTTACTTTTGGAATAAAAATTCTTTTGCTAAACATGAGGATTAAAGTTTGTTTTGTTTAGATTAGCTATTGAATTTTGTCCATAGTAATTTGATCACAGGAAACCAGTTTGGTTGAAGTAGTAGACATTAAAATTACAAGTCATGAATTACAAATGAATAGATGCTTGGAATGATGAAAAGAAAGTTTGTATAATCTATGACAGATTTCTCAATTGATTTGATGCAATTGCTTGAGGACAAGCAAGAGTTTAAGTGTGGGGGAAATTGATAGAGCCATTATATACTCAATCTTTATAGTATAAATTGTGTTAAATTATTATTGATTTTATAGAAATCATAAGGAAATGGTACTTTAATTCTATCATCGTGATAAATCAGGTTAAATGGAGTCAAGGATGCTAATTCAAGTATTTTAGAGAAGTCATCTACAACTTGGATCAAGACAAGCAATTACACCACCGGAGGAAGCACGGTTTGAGGCACGGCCAAGGTTCAAACCGTGTTACACACTGGACAAGAAGGCGAAAATGAGGACTTTCAACAGAGAGAGACACGGCTTAAGGCACGGCCGTGGTGGAAGCCGTGGGAGAAACCGTGCTTGGAGCCGTGGTGGAAGCTAGGTGTGCCAAGGAGAAGAAAGTGTGGAACATCAACCAGATGAAGGCACGGCTTGAAATCTAGCCGTGGGTGTAACCGTGGTACACACTGGACACGGATGAAGACTTGTAGATTATGCACAGATGAAGGCATGGTTTGAAATCTGGCCGTGGGTGTAATCGTGGTACACACTGGGCGCGGATGAAGACTTGAAGAATATGCACAGAGGATGGCACGGCTTGACCCACGGCCGTGTGGTGGGGCGTGCCAGGCAGACGAATCTTCACTTCTCGAAATCTACTTGGAAAAGGAAAGATATTTTCGTATCTTGCTAGCAAAAGATCACATGCTATCCATCTAATAATATAAATAGAGCTAACCCTAGAGGGTTAGAAGAACTTTTGACTCTTTGGATCTTAAAGAACCTTGGATCATCTTGGAGGCAGAGCAGGCAACCGGGTTCATCATGTCTTTACTTTTTATTTTCGTTTTATTGATGAACATGAGTAGCTAAGCTACTTTTCTAGCCAAAGGGTCATAGATGTTTAATTCTCCACGAATTGTGAGGTCTAATTGACTTGTATTTATTCTATTCTTTGCTTTCGGGTATTCATATATCTTCTGATCGTTTTGTCATTATTATCTTTGTTGATTGGTATGAATAGAGCTCTTCTACTCAATTAGCAAGTTAATATATTGTCAACTAGCACGTCAAATCCGTAATTGTTTGATTGTTCTAGTCTTAGTGACGCAATAACATGTTTGGTTATAAAAGAGATGATCGAATTCATGTTATGGAGGTGTGTGATCATGTTTAAATAGGTTATCTTATAATCTACTGGCATGAATTGGTGGTCTCTCTAGATCTTAATGCTATTGATAGATTAAATCCTAAGCGCTTGTCTAAGGTTGTTTAATCAATAAGAGAAATAATTTAAAGCGCTTGTCTGAGGTTATCGAGGAAGTAAGGAGAGATAGGTTGTTAGAGCTTGTTAATAACCATAACCAGTTTATCTAGGAACAAGAATAGAGAACATTTGCATCGATGATCAATTCCTAGAATTAAACTATCTTGATTCCTTTGGCTAGGCTTTTTATCAATATACAACTTTCTTATCTTGTTTTAACTTTATTCAATTCACAAACCAAACCCCCCATTTTCCTTTTCCTTTTATTCTCCTTGAATAGAAATAAGTTTAACCAATCTCTGTGGATTCGACCCTACTCACCACTATATGCAAATCATATAATTGTCTAGGAGTAGGTTTTATTTTTGTTGGATTCGACACCCATCAATGGGTTAGTCCAGTTCAAGTAGTGCCAAAAAAATGTGGTATGATTGTAGTAAAGAATGATTCCAATGAGTTAATCCCTACTCGTACTATGACCGAGTGGAGAGTGTGTATAGACTATAGAAAAGTGAATGACGCCACCCGCAAAGATCATTTTCCCCTCTCATTTATTGATCAGATGTTAGAAAAACTAGCAGGGCATGGGTACTATTGCTTTTTATATGGTTATTCTGGGTATAATCAGATCCGTATAGCACTTGAGGACCAAGAAAAAACCACATTTACATGTCCTTATGGCACCTTTGCCTATAGAAGGATGCCCTTTGGTTTATGTAACGCACCTGCTACTTTTCAGAGGTGTGTGATGTCTATTTTTTCTGACATGTTAGAGAACTTCATTGAGGTGTTTATGGATGATCTTTCAGTTGTTGGGAAGTCATTTGATGCATGTTTGATAAATTTAGGCTATGTGCTTAAAAGATGTAAAGAGATCAATCTGATTCTTAACTAGGAGAAATGCCATTTTATGGTAAGAGAAGGAATAGTCTTGGGTCATAAGATATCAGAAAGAGGGATTGAGGTCGACCGAGCAAAAGTGGAGATCATTGAAAAGTTGCCACCACCTACTTCATTGAAAGGAGTCAGAAGTTTCTTGGGACATGCTGGTTTTTACAGAAGATTTATCAGGGACTTCTCTAAAATCTCTAAACCTCTTTGTAATTTACTTGAAAAAGATATTGCTTTTAATTTTGATGACAAATGTTTGCAGGCATTTAATTTGTTGAAGGAGAAGCTCACAACTGCACCAGTAATTGTTGCACCTGATTGGGAGCTTCCGTTTGAATTGATGTGTGATGCCAGTGACAATGCAATAGGAGCAGTACTTGGGCAAAGGAGAGGTAAGTTGTTTCATGTCATATATTATGCTAGTAGAACCTTGAATGAGGCTCAAAGGAACTATGCTACTACTGAAAAAGAACTCTTAGCAATTATATTTGCATGTGATAAGTTCCGGTCCTATCTAATAGGTTCTAAGATCATAGTATATACAGACCATGCTACGTTCAAGTATTTGTTTGCTAAAACTGATGCTAAGCCAAGGTTAATTCGTTGGATTTTACTGCTACAAGAATTTAATCTTGAAATCAAAGACAAAAAGGGAATAGAGAATGTTTTAGCCGATCATTTGTTATGGTTGGAATTTGAGTGTTCGGATCCACCTATCAATGAAAATTTCCCAGATGAACAATTGTATGGAGTTGAAATCCAAGGACTACCTTGGTATGCTGACATAGTTAATTATTTGGTTAGCAAAATCATACGTTATGGTATTTCATACCAACAGAAAAAGAAGTTTTTACATGATGTAAAATTTTACTTTTGGGATGAACCATATTTGTTTAAAAATTGTGCTGATCAAATAATTAGACGATGTGTGCCAGAAATTGAACAAATTAGCATCATTCAGCATTGTCATTCAAAAGAGGTAGGAGGTCATTTTGGTGTAGAGAGAACCGCAGCTAAAGTTTTATCTTGTGGATTTTATTGGCCTAGTTTGTTTCGGGATTGCAGGAACTATATCATGTCTTGTGCTCAATGCCAAAAGACAGGTAACATTTCTAGGAGACATGAATTACCGCAGAATGGTATTCTTGTAATAGAACTTTTTGATGTTTGGGGGATAGATTTTATGGGTCCATTTCCCTCTTCTTATTCAAACAAATACATTCTCTTGGCTGTCGACTATGTTTCGAAATGGGTAGAAGCGGTTGCTTTGCAAACTAACGACGCCAGAGTTGTAGTTAGATTTTTTAAAAGAAACATTTTTTCAAGATTTAGAGTACCTCGAGCTATCATAAGTGATGGGGGTCGCATTTTTGTAACAAGCAATTTGAAAAATTATTATCAAAATATGGGGTTACTCATAAAATTGCTACTCCTTATCATCCTCAAACTTCAGGTCAAGCCGAGGTATCTAATAGGGAAATTAAACGTATTTTGGAAAAAATTGTTAATGCATCCAAAAAAGATTGATCATTAAAACTTGATGATGCATTATGGGCTTATAGAACTGCGTTTAAAACTCCCATAGGAATGTCCCCATACAAGATTGTGTTTGGTAAGTCATGTCACCTACCAGTGGAGCTTAAGCAGAAAGCATATTGGGCCATAAAGTTCCTTAACTTTGATTTGCAAGCTGCAGGTGAAAAGAGATTACTCCAGTTGAATAAATTGGCAGAATTAAGAGAAGAAGCATATGAGAATGCAAAGATCTATAAGGAGAGAGCTAAGAGATGGCATGATCAGAACATTTTAAAACGAGAGTTTTTGCCAGGTCAGAAAGTTTTATTATATAACTCTCGATTAAAATTGTTCCTAGGTAAGTTAAGATCAAGATGGTCCGGACCTTTTGTTATTTCACAAGTTTTTCCTTATGGTATAGTAGAATTGAGATCAGAAGATAACCAAACTTTCAAAGTAAATGGTCAACTTCTTAAACATTATCATGAAAGGGAAAACTTTGATAGAGATGCCACCACTGTGGATCTTGCACAGCCTAAGTGAAAAGGAGGAAAGTCGGGCTAAAGACTTTAAACTAAGCGCTTCATGGGAGGCAGCCCATGATTAAAGATTTTTGTAAATTAATTTTATTTTTCAAAAAAAAAAAAAATTCGGCTAAGGATTTTAGGGGGATGAGATACGGCCGTGGTTCGTGTGGTGGCCCTAAATCCACCACATGTCATACGGCCGTACCACGGTAATGTGCAAATTAAGAATTGACTCACCCCTTACACCACGGCCGTGTGTGAAAAAAAAAAAATTACCGTAGTGAGGGTTATGCAGATAACCCACGGTCGTGGGTTATCTCTTGCCCACGTGAGTATAAAAAAAAAAAAAAAAAACCCTCTGCCTTCACACACTCTATTCTCATCCAAAATTCATACTCACTTTTTCTCTCTCTAAAGTCTGCATATTCTCCATTGTCCTTGTGAAAGATTTTGGTTTTTCCTCTCCATACAAGAAAAAGGTAAGATCTTTTCATCATTCATGTGGATTTTTATGCAAATTTTTTTTTCTTCTTCGGGTTTTCATATCATAGTTGGGTACTGATTTCTTTAAATGAATCTTTGAACTTATATGCATGCACAAATCTTTAGTTTATACACATGTGTTATAGGCGAGGAACATGCGGGAGATCTTGAGAACAATAGATGCAGATTTTGTCTATTTTATATGTATAAAGATTTTTTTTTTTTTTTATGAAATACAAGCATGTTCTGAGAATGATGAAGGTTTGCATGGAGTTGGTGTTTTGAAAATTGAAGTAATCCACGGCCGTGGGGGAATTCCGGTGTGTTTTGGGTGTTTAAAAAGAAAAATTTTTAGCGGAATGTATACACCACATTACACACGGCCGTGGAACATGGGGGTGTTTTCTTGTAGTTACCGTGATTGTTGATGATGCGTTTATGTTAATTATCATTTCTCTGTTTGGTCTTAAGTTGCTGCTGAATGTCTTTATATTATGAGTATGAATTATTTTTGTGCAGATGCCGAGAGACCAAACATCATTTTCTTCAAGGAAACGTTCGCGCAAGGGAAAGGCACCTGCTGAGCCAGCTCCACCACAAAGACGTGATCATTATCTAGTGGGATTAAAGGAAGAACATCGCGCTAGATATGATATGGCTTTAACGAAGAAGGTGATTAAACCAAACACAGTGTTGAATTGGGAATTGCTTGAGAGATATGGGTTTGCGCAGGAGTTTGAGCTTTTGTTTTAGGATAGAGCTTGGAGAAATCTATTGGACATAAAGGAGAGTATCTACAGCAAGACTACCCTGGAATTTATAGCTACATTTCATCTTCAAAGAGCCATGACCATGAAGATGAATAACAATGTATCATTCTATTTCAATGGTCAGTATTTTAAGTTGTCCATGCATGAATTCATTAAGAGATTGGGCATTTATGAAGATGAAGATTTTGTGTATTCTGACGCAATGAACAGATTAGAATATGATTGGTATGATCAGATCAGGGCCTCTATGTTGTGGTTTGAAATAGGAGAAAAGGGATATGATCCATCCACATCAAGGGCATCGGTACTCAAAAACCCTACCCACAGAATACTACACTATATCCTTGCTAGGTCCACTAGTGGAAAAGTGGATAGTGAAGGGATCGTTAGTGCATTTGACTGCTTGCAGATGTGGTCAATGATTCAGAATCGACGTTTAAATGTTGGTCTAATAGCAGTCATTTGCATTAGACGTAATTGTGAAAAAGGACGCAGGGGAGTGTATGTAGGGGCCTGGATCACTAGGCTGTTAAAAAATATGAGGGTGTTTCCGACTCTAGAACCTGATGATAAGGTTTGTTCTTCAGTAGCAATGAGTGAGCAGGTGCTCAAGTATTGGGGTTTTGGTCCAGTATCTACTGAAGAACAAGGTCCTCAAAGAGTGGAGGTTCCCGTTAATGAAAGGAGAGGACTTTCTTCCTCTTTTGCGCAATTGAAAGAAGATATGGAAGAATTTAAACGGGAACAAAGAAAGGATTAAAGGGCATCAAGAAGTACATGTATAAGTGTTTTAAAACAATTGGTGATGCCCTGGGAGTATTTATTCCTCAATGTGGAGGAAGCACAGATGAGGATGTTTCACCTCCACAACCACAACTTCCTACTATAATTCCAAGTTCATCCACAGGTGGGCTTCGAATGAAGATCACGCCGAGGCGATCCACAAGTGTTAGAATACAGCCACCTCCCTAGCAAGTAATATCCCCACCTCAGGAGGAAGAACCAAGTTCTAGTTCAGAGGAGGAATGTTCAGATGACGAGGAGGAGGAAGTGTCTGATGATGAAGAATAGGAGGATGATGATTTTGATGATGAAGAGGATTAAGTTTGATTCTGTTCATTTTATTTTATTTTATTTTTAAAGACTTGTCTTAATGTTATTTGTCGATTACTTTTATTTTATTTTCTGTTGGAACTGTAATAATTCCTTAAACACTATAGGTGATGTTAGACTGTGAATATTCTTGATCTATTTTGTCTCTTTGTGTTTCTTTGTTCTAACTTCAAGAACTAAAGGTGAAATGTGTAGTTCATATGGAAAAGCAATGGCACTTTCATGATGAAATATTCTAGAAACTTTGCAACACTTTCATCTCAAGGAAGTTTCGTTATTCCCAAAGTACTTTTATGGTTTAATCAATTTTCTTTTGCAATTAGGAAAGACAATAGGGACATTGTCTGAATTACGTGTGGGGGAAGGAAAAATAAAATAGGCCATTATTTATGATAATTTTGATGTCTGTTGATATTAATTTGTGTGGAATGAATATTTTGGACAATTATACTTCACCATTATCTTGAACTACTGTATTGGAAAAGTCTAATATGATCTGGAAATGTGGTATAAATTTTCTTTTATCTAATTGATTTGATTTGGTGCCTTACTCATTAGCTGTTGTAATTGGTTTACTTAGTTTAAATTTAGTAGTGGAATCTTTAAGGAAAAATTTGACCTTTTGTTTAGACTCTTGAATTTAAAGTTCTGAAGTAGGTCGAGTCCTTTAGTGCAAAACAAGCAAGTTTACTTCTAAGTGAATTAAGCTTGTATTTTGTCTTTTGAAGTGCTTTGAGAATATTTTAACTCTTAGAAGAAGAGGTAGAGGAAGCTTTTTACTTGGTGATTCCTTATAAAAATAGTCCTAACTAATATAAAAAAAATTAAATAAATAAAATAAAAAAATTTAGAGCCTTTACTCCAATGACTCAGGTAAGTGAGTTAAGAGATCCTAACTTAAATATTAGTGTGGGGAAGAGTTCGTAGGGGTCCCTTTAAAACCTGGTCACTTGGGTGATGAGCCCGGGATGTGCCGACTCAATGAACTCACAATAACGTGAAGGGCGGAAAGGCAAAATGTTAATATATTAATAAAAAGCCAGTTGATATGGGTAGGCTTTAGTCCCTCAAAAGAGTGAAGTCAGACTCCACTGTCAATCTGAGCAAATGAAAACATATATATATACATAGAGAGAGAGAGAGAGAGAGAGAGAGAGAGAGAGAGAGAGAGAGAGAATAAAGAATGAAATAAGACTATTATAAAAAGGAAAAAATCTAGGGGAAGAGTGGATACCATATGCTTTAACTTTGTGTTATCTTATTCAGATAAGTAATTAAAGAGATTTTATACTTACTAGTTGCTTTTGAAGTTTAAATGAGTGTTTTGCTTTATTGGACTGAGAATTTATCTTTTGAAATAAGAATTCGGTGGTTAAACATTATGAATAAAAGTTAGTCTTTCCAGATTAACTACTCAATTGCTTCTAAGTATACCAGTTACATGTTGTCAGTTTAGTTAGAGTGGTAGGCACCATCTTTTCAAATCAATTATGAGGAAAGAAAATTTTGTATTTTCATTTGACAGATTATTAATTGCTTGAGGACAAGCAGAAGTTCAAGTATGGGGGAGTTGATAAAGGCATATTTTATCATGTTGTATCTTGCGATTGGTATATATATTATTGTCAATTATTAGAAATTTCCAATAAAAAGATACTTAAATTGCATTTATGTTAATATCTTAGGGATTAATGGACTTGAAGATGTACATGATGCAAAACATGAAGAAATAACAAGCAAGGGATGAGACACGGCCGTGCCTAAAAGAAGAAGGAAAGAAAAAAATGCTGAGAAGCTTATGGAGTTATCCCATGGCCGTGGTTTATGTGGTGGTAGTAACAACCACATTACACACGACCGTGCCTCATGTGTTGGACTGCCGACTTTTCATATTCTTGTGCAATTTGTACGTTTCTGCAGAGCATAAAAGCTAGGGGACACGACAGGAGGAAGAGGAGGAGACTTTGAACAATTTGGCAGATTTGAGAACTTTGTTTTGAGAAACTTTAGCTTTTTACAAGGGAATTGAAGATTGAATTCAATTGTACTTCCATCAATTGAGATCAAGTCAGAAATCTCTGAAGAGTTGTTTTAGGATCTTATTTCCAGATTTGCTACACATTGGTGACTTCTTATCCTAATCGTATTTTGCATTTCTGTGAATTGGTTTTTATGTCTTTAATGGATTCTTTAACATTTTTTGTTGAATTTTGTCTTGTTGTTATCTATTGTATGGCTGGCTAATTTCATTTGTGGGAATAGTGGATGAAGCCTTAGTTTGCTAAAATGATCAGTGCAGTTTGGTTATGAGATTGACATATATGTGGAGTATTCATGTTGAGAATTCTTATAATTTCAATTTAATTGTGATAAGATTAGATTGTTAGAAATCCAATCAATACGAAAGTGGAGATAGGAGTTGTTAGGAATTCTTAATTAGACTAATGAGTCAATGCGAAAGTGGCGTTAATTGGTTTAATTAGGGTTCATATAGAGATTAAAGCTATGTTCTAATTAATTATTCACTAAGAGATTAGGGATAATTGTATTAGGGCATAAGGCGATCATAGAATTGAAAAATGTATGAGAGCATATTACAATCCTCTATTAATTAGAGATACGAAAGTGGACTAATTGATTTGAGGTTTAAAATGTTGAACTCATAACCACATATAAGTTGATTTCAATAACTTAACGGTAGTTTGATTAGCATGACTAGGGTGAATTCTAAATTCCTACTGTTCACTTGGAAGTATTTATAAGAATCTTATAATTCTCATTAGCATAGAACTTAATTTAATCTCTTTAGTTAAATATATAAAAGATTCCTGTTTGAATTACCTAAATATTAGTATAAGTTATTATAAGTTTGGTAATCTTTTTAGTCCTCGAGGGAACGATACTCTACTCATCATATATTACTTGATTGTGACCTAGTATACTTGCTAGCGGTTTCACATATACATTTCACGAGTGATCAAACCAGTAAGTCTCCCTTTAAAGTTGTTTATGGCTATAACCCTTCCATTCCATTGGATTTTATAGCTGGACCAACGACGAAGGAAGAAAGTCTTAGTGGAGTTGATCGAGCACAACAGATTCAACACACCCATGATCGGACGACTGAACACCTTCAGAAGACCTAGGAACAACAGAGGATCTAGGGAAACAGGCACAGGAAAATTCATCTCTATAATCCAGGTGGCTTAGTCCGGATTAATCTTAGCAGGGATAGGTTTCCACATAAAAAGTCATAGAAGCTATCTCCTAGATCAGACGGACCATTCAGGGTCTTAAAGCGCATCAACAACAATGCTTATCGCATCGAGTTACCAGGAGAATATAGAGTATCAGCCACTTTTAACGTTTCAGATCTTTCACCTTACTTAGCAGATGACTTGCATGAAGATCCATCAGATTTGAAGGCAAATCTTCTAGAAGCCCGAAGAGATGATAGGAATCGGACTCTTCCAAGACCTATCACCAAGGCCCCGAGCTAAGGGTCTCCAAAATCTAGCTTTGAGGTTTTTGCTAGAGAAACCTAACCTTGAGAAATCTAACCTACTTTCTACATCTTTGCACTATAATTTTGATGCATTTCAGCAAGTTCATTTGTCAGTCCTACAAGATGCAAAAACAGCCATACTACTGAGCGAATCAAGGTTGTCAAAGGAACCTGATTCAAAAGCTTCTTGAAGACCGGCATCATGAAATACCATTTCTTTTATATATTTACTCTTTTTATGAACTATTTTGGTTGTATTTTGGTTTTGGGACACTTTTATTTCCTTGTAATTTTCATTTAGGGTTAGCTACCTTAAAAGTGGCAAACTTGTAATTTTGAGCACTTTTAACCCTAGGAGTAGCAAGTATAAATACTTGCTTAAGAGAGGGTTTGAGGAGGCAAAATTTTACAGATTTGAGAGGACATTTCATGTGTGAATTAGGGTTCTTTCCTTAGTTCTAAACTCTTATCAATTTCAACCCAAGAATTGGAATTGTGGCAAGTGCAACGAAGGCGAATTGTGAGTTATATCAATTCAATTTTGTTATATGTTCATTTCTTCTTTAGTGAGTCATATCTAGGGTAGATTTGAATCTTTCTTGGATCTAATTGTGATTCTATTTTAGTAAACATCAATCTTGTAAGATTGATTGTTACATTGAGCACTTGGATTTCATACTTCCTTGTTATTATTGGCGTGAACTAGTGATTGAAAGGGAAAGTGGATTTCATTGGTTTATTGCTTCCTTTTGACCTGATTTCACGTGAACTTCATCTTCTCTAGTGGTTATTTGGTTAATGTTATCATTAAAGATTACAATTGAATCATTTGAACAACAATTTCCATCAAATCTTCAAAGATGTCACGGAAATTGCTTGCTATGTGGACCGGTTTTTGTGATTGATTTGAGATTGTTTTCTTGAGTCTTTTTTATTGTGCTTCCAAGTGGGTTTAGGCACATCAAATAACATTCTTTAATAGATAACGTTTATTATAATCAAATAATGTAATTCTCCCAAATCCTAAGCACCGTAACAGTAATGGTAACCTTCATCTTCATCTCTCTGTGGTTCACCTAAACCCAAGTTATCATTTGGTTTATCATCTCCCACAACATTTACATCTAAAAATATTCCCCAAAGGGTGAGCTAATGCCTAATACGTATAACACAGACACATACGCATGAATAAACATGAACAAGTGTCATACAAATCATGTAATACTTACACACAGGCAACCATCTTATAATACAGTTTATGTCTACAAGCAACATCAGTGTACACATGATCCCCTTAACACACTAGAACATGATTTAGTGATGGGAACTACCACTACAAGCCCTACACCCATGATCTCTTAATCCTTAAACTTGGTAATGGGAACTACCACTACGAGCCCCACACCTAAGATTACTTAAACTATTTAATCTTAGTGATAGGAACTGGCACTATAGGCCCCACACTTAGTTCCACTTAAACCTCTTAACCAACATCCAACCCAAATCATTTCCAAGCATGACTCCACTAGGGACAACGTCACACGAGGATCATTAGGGTGCTCCCTGGAGATCTACCACTACAGGCCCCTAGGCCGAGCCAAGAACATACAGCATACTACTTAAACACTTAACCCAAATCATTTAACTTAATCAATTTCAATGCATAAGCTAAGATAAACAAGCACAAATCAACACACAAGTTACACGTACCTTGAATCCTAACCTTAAGCATTTCCTGTCTTGAACTTAAGCTAAATTGAAATCTGTACATCAACAAACTCTTCTTAGTACTTAATCTAAGATCAATCTCCTTTCTAAATTCTCTTACTCTTAATCATTTAAATTCTCTAGGGTTTTACTAGCTACTTAGATTATGTGGAAATTAGCTTAACTAAAAGTTAAATGGATATATAATTAAATTATATTTTATTCAATATAGCTAAGTTAGGGGCCGTGTTGCTCAACAAGGGCTAGAGCACGACCATGTAAAGGGTCATGTATCTTTCGATGTAAAGTTTGGCTTCAACACAGTTGGAATATGGCCATATTAGGAGGTTGTGTTCTTCTTAATTTAACACGGTCGAAACATGACTGTGTTAAGAGGTCGTGTTACCCTTAACTCAGCACGATCAAAATATGACCATATTAAGAGGCTGTGTATCTCTCGATGTAACCTTCAAACTCAACACGGTCGAAACAAGACCATATTAGGAGACCATGTTACCCTTGGCAATCTCCACAAACTCCTAATTCTTCATTCCAAATCTTCCTAATCCCAATTCTCTCTATCCGTAGACTAAATTTACTCTTTAAAGCATGAAATTACAATTAAATTACAAGGATTTTCATACTTTCATCAAATTTCCTATAGGTTAAATCCTTAAACCTTTTGAGTCTCTTCCTCGTTATGCCCTTCTCAATCTTCGAATCTTGATGCACACATTATACTCATGAATTCCAAATCCAATAACCGAAATTGAAATTTTTGTATTAAATCCCTTACCTCTCGTACTTGGAATTAAGTAGTGCCCTTTTTCCCATAGTTACCTTAGGGTTCCTTTAGAGAGCGTTTATCCTTTTGGTCTACTATTTTACTATGAGGGAGTGAAAAAGAAGGAACATTAGGTCATATATGGTTAAATACTCCCTTTTGTGAAATGTCTAAATTACCCCTCGATTTTTTTTATAAAATCCCATCCTTGTCCTTAGCTCTTTATGACAACATATATATTAAAATAAGTAAAAATTCAGGTATCACATTCTTCGCCCCTTATAGAAACTTTCGTTCTCGAAAATACCTAATTCTAGAAGAGTTCTAGGTACTTCTTCCTCATTTCTGTTTCCAGGTCCCATGTTACTTCTCTTTCTATTTAGTTAGTCCATTATACTTTAATATAAGGGATTGTTTTTCATCTTAGTACCTATTCCTTAGTATCCAAAATTCTTATTGGTCTTTCCACAGTCATCAAGTTTGGTTACACAATTAATGGTTCCAAAGCCACTATCTAATCCGACTCTGGTACATGCTTCTTTAGCATGGATACATGGAATACATCTTGTACTCTAACTAAATTTGGTAGAAGAGCTAACTTGTAAGTCACTATACATATTCTCTCTAAGATCTCAAACGAGCATATATACCTTTGGTTTAACTTTCCTCTCAACCCAAATCTAATCACTCCTTTTGTTGGAAAAATCATCAACGATACCTTATCTCCCACTTGAAATTCCAAATGGCATCTTCTCTTATCTACATAGCTCTTTTGTCAAGACTAGGTCATCTATATTCTCTGCTTGATTAGTTTCACCTTATTTACCACTTCTTATACTAACTCTGGCCCCATCATCTATCTTTCTCCCACTTCATCCCAATGCAGTGGGGATCTGCACCTTCTTCCATAAAGAGCTTCATATGGTGTCATCTGAATGGATACTCGGTAACTGTTATTATAGGCAAATTCCACCAAAGATTCCTCCAAAATCTAATGTACATGCCTTGAGTGAATCTTCCAATATTTGTATAGTCCTTTCGAACCGACCATCTATCTGTGGGTGGAATGTTGTACTAAATTATAGTTTGGTGCTTAATTCTTTATGTAGGTTGTTCCGGAATCTACTCACAATTCTTATGTCTCTATAAAAAATGATTGTCACTAGCACTCCATGCAGTCTAACCATCTCCTATACGTATATCTGAGAAAATTTCTCTAACTTGTATCCTACTCTAATAGAAATAAAATGAGCAGACTTAGTCAATCTGTCCACTATAACCCAAATTGCATCCTGCTTCTCCCTAGTGTTTGGGAGGGCTATAACAAAGTCCATTATCACATGCTCCCATTTCCACTCCAGTATTAGAAGAGGCTATAATTCTCCAGCTGGTCTCTGATGTTCTACTATGATCTGTTGGCATGTGAAGCATTTGGCTACATATTCAACTATTTCTCTCTTCATGTTTCTCCACCAATAACAGCTTTTCAAGTCCTTATACATTTTGGTACTTCCAAGGTGTAGTCTAGGCGGAGTGATGTGCCTCCTTATTTCTTTCTTCAATTCTACATCCTTTGCCACGCATAGTCTCGTTTTGTACCTTAAGGTCCCTTCTACATCCAAGTTAAATTATGGTGCCTTGTCTTGTTTCATCCTGCTCTTAATCTCTTTTATGTCCTTATCTTCCATCTAACCAGCTTTAATTCTATCCATTATGGTTGGCTGAATTCTTAAGGTAGCCATTTTTGCTCCCACCTCTTGTGTTAAAATTTCTAGTTCCAATTTGTGCATGTCTTCTAATAACTCCTTCTGTGAAGTGATGAGAGTAGCTACATTGCTCTGTTTCTTTCTACTAAGGGCATCTACCACTACATTAGCTTTTCCTAAATGGTATTGTATCTCTAGGTCATAATCCTTAATTAACTCCAACCGTCTCCTTTATCTCATATTCAAATCTTTCTACATAAATATGTATTTCAAGCTTCTATGGTTAGTGAAAATTTTGCATCTTTCTCTATACAAGTAATGCCTCCATAGCTTCAAAGCTAGTACTACAACTGCTAATTCTAAGTCATGAGTTAGGTAGTTCTTTTAATATGACTTTAACTGTTGAGATACATGAGCTATTACTTGCACCTTGCATTAATACATACCCCAACCCTTGAACTGAGGCATCACTATACACTATAAACTCTTCTCCACTCTTGGTCAAAGTCAAAACTGGCGCCAACACAAGTTTCTCTTTGACCATCTAAAAACTAGCTTCACATCTGTCATCCCATTTGAATTTCACATTCTTCTTCATCAGTTTGGTGAGAGGAGTTGCCATTTTGGAAAAAACCCTCTACAAATCTCTTGTAATAGCCTACCAAACCCAAGAAACTTCTTACCTCTATAACTGTTTTCGGTCTTTGTCAATCTACTATTGCTCTCACCTTTTCTAGGTCTATAGATATCCCATTTTTGTTAACCACATGACCCAAGAAGACTACTTGTTCCAGCCAAAATTCACATTTACTGAATTTAACATATAACTTTTCATCTTGTAACTTGCCCAATACCAGTCTCAAGTGTTCTTCATGCTCCTCATAGAGTATATCAGGATATCATCTATAAAGATTATTACAATTTTATCCAAAAAGTCCCTGCATACTCTGTTCATTAAATCCTTAAATGCAATTAGTGCATTCCTTAGTCCAAAGGACATTACCAAAAACTCATAGTGTCCATACCTAATCTGAAATGCTGTTTTTTGGATGTCTTCTTCTTTAATTATTAGTTGATGGTAACCTGATCTTAGGTCTACTTTGGAGAACACCTGAGCTCCTTGCAACTGGTCAAACAAGTCATCTATCTAGGGAAGAGGATATTTGTTCTTAACTGTAACCTTGTTTAGCTTCCAATAGTTTATATATAGTCTCTTGCTTCTATTTTTCTTCTTCATAAACAGGATTGGTGCACCCTAAGGAGAGACACTTGGTCTTATAAAACCATTATCTTTTAGCTCCTGTAATTATTTTCTTAATTCTTCCAATTCCACTAGTGTCATCTTATAGATTGGTTTTGATATAGGTATTGTACCCTATACCAAGTCGATGTTGAATTCTATTTCCCTAGCTAGGGGTAAACCATGAAGGTCTTCTGGAAACACATCAAGAAATTCCCTCATTATCAGTACTCCTTCCATCTTAACTTCTTCACTAGCTTCAACAAATATAGTTGTCAGTACCCTTTTTCTCCCACATCTCATAAGTAGGCAATCTAGTGGGTCTCTACACTTCTAACCTGTATTCAAAATATCCATCCCCTAATATATTAAACTACACCACCATGTATTTCTATTCTCACACCTCTACATATCCTACTTATTCTTCCCCTTACTCTCAAGAGAAAACTAATAGCCAGACAGTCATTCATGTTTTCAACATTCAAATCACATGCACATACAAAATTCTCAAATACATAGGATATAGACGCACTGGTATCGAATAGCACACATGCATTGTAGGAGTGTACTAGAAACATACCTACAATGTTGTCTATGTCAGGGATATCCTAATGTTATTGGTGGTGGTGAATGGCAAATACCCTTGTAGGAACTCTTTGTCTAGGGCCTCCTACCTGTGGTCTACCTCCCTATCCTCTCACTGGAGGTCTAGTTACCTGTTGCACTGGCTCTATCTGATCTCTGATTTCTCTCTAAGGACAGTTGACTGCCTTATGTCCCCTCTGGTTACACACATAATAGAAGATTAAGGGGACTAACCTCTCAGTAAAATACCCGCTAATGTGCCCAGTCTTCCCATAAGAGAAACATGCCTCATCTGGCCATTTACACTCTCTCAACTCATGAGGCCCATAACACCTAGGACATTTAACATTTGGGATTATTGCAGTGAGTGCTAAAGGCACTTGTCTGATCTGGAGAGGAGGGGCTACAGCACTCGATGTTTCACTTTGCAGCATGTGATGTCTTTTACTCATGTCTTGCCCCATTCTACTAGAGGCAGGTCTTTTCCCTAGAGCTATTGCTGCTCTACGGCTCTTTTGTTCTTCAATAATCTTCTTATTCTACTTGAGGTACTTTGCTTTGTCAACCATTTCAACATATGTATTTAGCTAGAAGGCCCCTACTACAAGTTGTAGGTCCAATTCCAAACCTCTTAAGAACCTTCCAACTTGAGACCTATCATCATTACATACATTTTCTAAAAGGCACTAGATGAGGCGATTCAGCTCTGCCTCATATTCTTTAACTATTCAGGTCCATTGTTTACAGTTGTCGTATTCATCCTCCATCCTGTCTTTAGAGCTATTGGGGAAGTATTTCTAATAAAACAACTCCTTAAATATAGCCTAGTTCATGCATTCCCCTACAAATCTAGGAACTAAAGCCTAACATTTTGTTGCAATTCCCTTCAGCATGAATGCAACATAATTTACCTTCCTATATTCTAGTATTTGGAAGGCAGCTAGTGTTTTCTCGATTTCTTATACCCAATCCTCGGCTTCGATTAGGTCATCCACTCTAGGGTTAAACTCTTTAGCTACTCTAATGAACCTATCAAAGCTGATGAGCTCATTAGCATTCCTGTGTTGTAGGACATTAGGGGCTTGGTGTTGTTGTGCTAGTAGTCCCACTAGGTAGTTCACAGTATGTAGTAGCTGAATTGTCTTTACAACCATCTGACTGCTTTCCCTTTGTGGCTATGGATTCGGAACTTAGTCCTCATTAAGGTTATCATGTCTAGCACCTTTTCTAGCTCCTGATCCAGTGATTCTTCTTGGAGGCATTCTCTTTAAGAAGAGACAACTAGATTTACTTGAGTTAATATTAGCCATGGTCAGTTTCATAGTGTGTAAGTATATATACATATACCACTACACATGGGTCTACTTATATATATAACTTAGCAATTAGAAGAATATAAGTAAAGTAATAATACAAGAAAATAATTACATAATTAAGTAAACGTCTCATATTTTACCTACTATCTTCTTGTCTCACTATCTTACGGATCTAGTGCTTAACTCTTCTAAATATTAGATCTTAGACTCTATTATTTAAAACTTATGTCTATTAATCATTGCTTAGTTCTAAAGATCGTTACCTAAGCTCTTCAGGATCAACAACCTATACTTTATAGATCAAAACTTAAGTCATAAGGATCATCAACTTATTCTTTATAGATTCAAACTTAAGTCTCTAAATATCATAAACCTAAGGCTTTGATACAACCTAAGCTGTAAAACCTAGAAACCCTAGGCCGCACTACTGCTCACTACATATCCTTATCTCATAAGAACATGTTAAGGCTCTGAATCACTCTAATACATTCTGACTTGTAACTCCTCTATAAAGACATTTCATATATCCTACAACTTCAAAATAAATTTCATAAATCTATATCAAACATCTAACGCAACAAAAGTCTTTGAAGACTAAAATAACATTCTTCAAATGATAATGTTTATTACAGTCAAATAACGTTATTCTCCCAAATCCTAATCACCATAATAATAATAGCAATCTTCATCTTCATCTCTATGGTGATGGGAACTGCCACTATAGGCCCCACACCCATGATCCCTTAATCCTTAAACTTAATGATGGGAACTACCATTATGGGTCCCACACCCATGTCCACTTAAACCACTTAATCCTAATGATGGAAATTGTCACTATGGGCTCCACACCCATGTCCACTTAAACCTCTTAACCAACATCCATCCCAAATTATTTCCAAGCACAACTCTACTAGGGACAACGTCATACAAGGATCATTGGGGTGCCCCTTAGGGATCTACCACTACGGGCCCTTAGGCCGAGCCAAGTACATACAACATACCACTTAAACACTTAACCAAATCATTCAACTTAATCAATTTCAATGCATAAGCTAACTTAAACAAGCACAAATCAACACACAAGTTACATGTACCTTGAATCCTAACCTTAAGCACTTCCTGTCTTGCACTTAAGTTAAACTGAAATTTATACATCAAGAAACTCTTCTTAGTACTTAATCTAAGATCAATGTCCTTTTTGAATTCTCTTACTCTTAATCATTTAAATTTTCTAGGGTCTTACTAGCTACTTAGATTGCATGGAAATTAAATGGATATATAATTCAATTATTTTTATTCAACATGACCATGTTGGGGGGTCGTGTTACTCAATAAGGGCTAGAGCACGACCATGTTAAGGGTCATGTATCTTTCAATGTAAAGTTTAGCTTTAACACGGTTGGAACATGGTCCCATTGGGAAGCTGTGTTCGTCTTAATTCAACATGGTCAAAATACGACCATATTAGGAGGCCATGTTACCTTTAACTCAACACAGTCAAAACACGACAATGATAAGAGGTCGTGTATCTCTCGATGTAACCTTCAAACTCAGCATGGTCAAAACACGACCGTGTTGGAAGGTCATGTATCTCTCGATGTAACCTTCAAACTCAACACGGTCGAAACACGATGATATTAGGAGACCGTGTTACCCTCGGCAATCTCCACGAACTCCTAATTCTTCATTCTAAATTTTCCTAATCCCAATTCTCTCTATCCGTAGACTCAATTTACTCTCTAAAACATGTAATTACAATTAAATTACAAGAATTTTCAAACTTACATCAAATTTCCTACGAGTTAAATCCTTAAACCATTTGAGTCTCTTCCCCATTACGCCCTTCTCAATTTTCGAATCTTAATGCATACACTGTTCTCATGAATTCCAAATCCAACAATTGAAATTGAAATTTTTATAAAAAATCTAGAGCCGGGAATGCAAGGCGGGCTAGCGATATGACCTATAGCAAAAATTTTGCGAGGCGGAATGGGGCAAGTAACTCGCTGCCAGCGTGAGTTAGCTTGCTGGCCTGCAAAAAAAAAAAAAAAAGCCAATGACTCACAACATAGCCATAGGTGACTCATGACTGACGAAAGCCGACAGACACAAACCGGACAGGACAAACGATAGTGTCAGACAGACAAGAGATGATTAACGAGACGAGTCTAGTCTACTGTGCCATTGCCGTGCCATGCAATGCAAGTTTGGTCTGGTTGCTCTTACTCTTCCTTCAACCATCACATAAAGACCAAACAGAGACGGTCCAGGCCAGAGCCAGACCGTGTTACTCTTGCTCTTCCTTCTTCTACCACAAACCAGACCAGACCTTCGACCTTCCCTACTTCCCCAAACCTCGGCTACTCCCCTCCCTCCTTATTTCTTCCTACATTCCTACTTAGCTACTCTATCACCACCACCGTGAGTCATCTCCTTGCCATGGGTGTGCATGGACCGTGATTCCATCGGACTATCAATCGTCACTATCGAGCATCCCGGACTTCCGCGTCAGTCCTCCTCTTGTCGGTCATCACCCTTTAGGTTGGTAAGTCCCCCTCCTATTTATTTATCTTCTTTTTCTTTTCTTTTTTTTGAAATTTGAACATGTTTGTGGCTATAGAGTGTGGATTGTGGCTATGGTGTTGGTGTTGGCTACTACACTATTGGCTTCAAGTTGGGGTTTAGGTTTAGGGTTCGATTTGGCTGTTTGGGGTTTACGGTTAGGTAGTAGGGGTTTGGGTTTGGGTTTGGTCATTTGGATAAACGGCATTGGTGGTGATGTCGTAACGGTGACGAACTAATGACGGCTAGTGCAGTGATGCCGTGACGATGGTCAATGACTATTTATAAATTATAAATAAATAAAGGTCTGTGAAGGAGGCGATCATAAAAATCTCATTCTAAATTTGTAAAAAAAAAAAAAAATGTTTGCAAGGCGGGCCAAACTTTTCTACGAGTAACCCTTGTAGGTTGGCCCGCTTCGACCCACAGGTCGAGGTAGGCCAGCCTGTTTGACCCGCATTCTTAGCTCTAATAAAATCCCTTACCTCTTATATTTGGAATTAAGTCGTGCTTTTTCCCTTAGTTGCCTTAGGGTTCCTATAGAGAGCATTTATCCTCTTGGTCTGCTATCTTACTATGAGGGAGTGAAAAAGGAAAATATTATGTCATCTAGGGTGATGTACCTACAATTTGATTACAAGAACACCAAACCAATTCCACAAAAATGTGTGACACCAACAAGTACTTAAACCCTAAATTTCAAATGATATTCACGCAATTTACAATGAAAATCAATTGTACTACCAAAACAAGTCAAATGAACAACACAATAGAGTCCAACTTCCAACTAAAATGGCATGAACCTTAGCTTGGAAAGGAATCCCTAATTAGCATGAAATAGGAACAAAACAAGAACAAATCTAATCACTTACTAGATATGACACATTAGTAATAATTAGAATCAACTTCAGAAATTTGATATTACTCACAAATTCTTAAGCCAATCTCGTCACAATTCCACACATGAAATTGATATGAGATTTTGCTAGCAAGGACTCTCCTCACGGCAAAGTGTTTGATTTTTTTTCAAAATGTCAAAAGTCCCTTAGAAACCCTAGTTAACAAGTATTTATACTTGCTCCAATTAGAGTTAAAATTTCCAAATAATTACACATATGCCACTAAGTGGCTGATTCTAATCAACAAAATACAAGTAAATCGAAAGTCCCAAAAATGAGTAAAAGTGGCTAGCTCAATAATGAAAATACAAGTACAAAAGATGGTCTTCAAATGGCTGGTTCTTTAAGTCAATTGAGTTCATTGCGAACTGTTGGATGTGAGTTCGAGGATGTCCCCAATTTGATCACCAGTGCATGTTATTTGGCCATCCCGTAAAGATTGATCAATATACCTGATCCAAATCAGGTTCCCCTACTGTTGAGACCGTAGGGTAAATTCCCATCATGGGGTTAAATACTCCCTTTTTTGAAATGTCTAAACTGCCCTCGATTTTTTTTTATATATAAAATCTTGTCCTTATCCTTAGCTCTTTGTTATAACATATATATTAAAATAAGTAAAAAATTTAAGTATTACAGGAAGTATGCTTGATGTGAGATTCATATACCATTAGTTTTCCTCTCAACTGGCTTAATGTCAGTTTGTTTAATCCTTAAGCTTCCTCAATTGAAATCTTTTTAGAATCCTGCAAGCTTAGCATCTTTCAGTTTATGACTGAGTAAGGATAACTGATTTGTAACTGCTATAAAACGATTGAAAGCTTCCTTAATATTTTCATTAGGCTTAAACCAAAATAGCTCATATTCCTGCATTAATGAGTTAATCTTAGTATCTTTGATTGTTGATGTTACTTCATGAGTTTCGTAATATGTCCTAGATTTCTTTCGCAGTCCTGCAAGAAGAGATTAAGTAATACTTTAAATGAGCTATTGTAGAAAGTAACAAGTTCTTAGCTTGATGATTCTTTTTAAGCTTTCACTTATTAGCTTCTGTCAGAGTCTGATCTCTATCTTTTTTGACAATCTCATCTCCAAATTGTATTATTTCCCATGAGTTAAAGTCTGTAGCATTGATGTAAGTTTCCATCCTAAATTTCCAATAACCAAAATTAGTACCATCAAACTATGGAGCACAATTTGTAGAAATAGAAATACTGTTTTCAACCATAGGATCTTAAACTCAAGTATTATTAGAGTCCCTACTCTAATACCAAATGTTGGTCCCGAATTAAGTAATCAAGAGGGGAGGGGTAAATTGATTGCTTGATAAATTCTTTTAAAAAAATTGCTAGATAAAATCAACCCATTTGACTAATTAATTTAATTATGGCGTGAAAACAAATATTTATAAACAATTACAAGTTATTATAGAATAGAAATTAAAAGATAGAGAGAAAAGAGTTGGGCAAGCCATTTATAGAGGTTTCACCTTAAGTGTCAATCCTCTCTTCTAGCTCTATTGCTAGAGACCTGGTTTTCCTCACCAGTATCATTCCACTATTCTAAAAATGAATTTGAGATATTACAATTGTTTTGCCAACACCTTGCCTTCAAAAACACCATGCTCTACCTATCCAGCCTATCTCCAAGGCTATTCACAGATCTACAAAGTTACAAGTAGCCTCTCACTAATACACATATCTAGCTTTCAAGAATTATCGAAAATAGAAGAGGGAATGAGAATTTATATCCTCTAAAAATTGATTCGAAAGTAATACGAAATATTTAAAACACGGAGTAGCTCCTAAGTTAGTCTATGAGTTCTAATAATGATCTTTTTTGTGATAAACGAATATTATACAGTTCTGATAGGAATCAAAATTCTACGGGACCTATCACTAAGGCAAGAGCCAAAGGGTTACAAAATTTGGCGATGAGGGTCCTCTTTGAACAATCCTACCTAAAGAACATTTGTTTAGTAACTTCTTTTCCATTACATATTTGTTGTGCATTCCGGCGGGTACACTTGTCAGTTTTTACACGACGGTGGATAAACTCGCTAAAGCTCAGTTTTTGGGTTATTCATGGACCTACATAAACTAATGTACCTAAATGAGAATTAAGCACATGCAAAACCAATTTGAAAGACAATTAGACAATGTTAATCAAACTAGCTTCCAAACACATCAACAATGGCATCAATTCTCAAGATCTATAATCAATTCCACAATACCACATGATCAATATTGAAATGAACCAAGTATGTGCAGCTCTGATACCAAAAGATGATGTGCCTAAAAGGGAGTTTAAGCACATGCAAATAAGCCAATTGAACAACTCTAAAATGATAAGATCAAAAATCAATTTAAAGGACAACAAAATTGCATGATCCCTTATGATGTAAGATGAGACGAATGTTATAGTTTTCAAGAGAACAATATTACAAAGATGAAATCCTCAATTGCAACACTAAATACACTTGAAATCCCACGTGATTAACACAAAATCAGCAAGAACAAATCGGTGATCCACTTCCGATACAAAAATGATCCACAGTTCAAGTGTGGCTAAATTGAAGGTTAAAAACCAAGGCTAAAAACCAATCAATTAAGCAATAATAATTTGATTACAAATACAATCAAATCTGACCAAGAAACATTCAATCTAACCCTAGATATAACTCACTAGTGATGAAAGGAAACATAACAAAAAGGAATTGATATTATTTACAATTTCTCCTTGTTGCACTTGCCACAATTCCAATTCTTGGGATTGAAATTGATAAAAGCAATTGAACTAAGGAATGAGCCCTAATTCTCTCACATAAAAGGTGAAGTGTATTATGAAAAATTCTCCCCCAAAAACCCTACTTAAGCAAGTATTTATACTTGCTCCCTTTAGGGTTAATAAGTTCACAAAATTACAACTATGCCACTTTTAAGGTGGTCGATCCTAAAAACATAATTACAAGCAAATGAAAAGTGTCCCAAAAACTTATAACATAAATAATCCAAAGAAAATAAATTCAAGTAAAAATAGTCTTCAACATGTTAATTCTTCAATAGGATTCATCGGCCGAGCTCATCGTTGGTTTAGGTCGGTCCATAGATAACCCACAAGCTGAGTTTCAGTGAGTTTGTCCGTCGCCCTGTAAAGCATGATTAAGTGTTCCTGTTGGAATATACAATACATGAATAAGAGAAAAGAGGTTAGTAGACAAATAATTCTTGCGTCGATTTGCTCAAAATGGGCCCTCATTGCCAAGATTTGAAATCCTTTGGTTCTTGCCCTAATGATAGGTTTTGTCGAATTTTGATTCCTATCATAAACCAAAGAAGAATCGGTCCAACAATATGTTCAATTGAACTAAAGAACCGATCACTTAAAGACCATTTGTATTTGTAATTGTTGCTTATGAGAACCGGCCATTTTATTCTATACTTGTAATTTATGCTTTGGGAACCAGCCACTTACGTGGCATCTTTGTAATTTTTAGTGCATTTTTACCCTAATTGGAGCAAGTATAAATGCTTGCTAACTAGGGTTTTTTAGGAAGCTTTTGACAATTTTGAGAAAAACATACACTTTGTGCTATGAGGGTTCTTCCTTGCAAACAAAGATCTCTTATCAATTTCTTTGTCAAATTATGGTGGTAATCAATAAGAGTAGATTGTGAGTCATATCGATCTTACTTTTGTTGTTTTACAAACTGTGTTTAGTGAGTAATATCTAGGAACAATTTGTGGATTACTTATTCATTCACGTTAATTAGGGTAGTATATTTTTAGATTTGATTATTTCAATTTGAGATTGAATCCTAGTTCAATTGTGCATTGTTCCATTGAAGATCACATACTTGTTTGTTCTTACATTCATTTAGTGTTCAAAACTCGTGAATTTGGATTCCAATTTGAAGTGATTTAACACGCCATTTTGATTGAGGGATTTGGTTATTCATGTTTAGTAATTGATGTGTTTGTTATCCAATTAGCAAAGCACACCATAATTTTGGTATCAAAGCACGATTTTGAGAAGGAGAATTGTGTGAACTTCATTTGACATTTTGGGTTCTTGAATTTAACTTCTTGATCCGAATTGTTGAAGTGAAATTGTAGTAGTTAATTGTGGTTTTTGTTGCATTATAATTATTGTTGTTGAAGTGGATGTGGAAGCCTTGTAGTAGCCTTTGTGATGAGGATCATCTAGAACCTAAGAAGATAGAATTGAAAACTAAAGATCCATTACAAAGAATTGGAGGCCAATGACCCGAGCTAAAGCAAAGAGGATGAATGATGCCCTACAAGGACTAGTCATGGACCTACAAGCCAAGGAATCAAATTACATGAAAGGAGAATCAACACCTATTAATGCGATTCACATTTCCATGAAAGAACGTAAGGACTTGAAGTCCTAAAATAAGAAATGTTATATGTTAAACCAAAAAGGAAAGAGAATTTGCAGTTTTGTTTATTATGTTTTTAGTATTTGTTTTGGTTTGTAATTTAGAATAAATAGTTACTTGTTCTAGTTTACAAGAGGATAAGGACTCAAGTTAGATGAGGAAACTTAGGTTTTAAATTTTAGTGTTGCATGTACTCTATATAAAGTCGTGTAAGGGGCCAGCACAAAAAATCATGGAATAGAACTTTACAAACACTTTTTTCATAGAACACAAAGCCTTCTTTTGTTCTTTGCAAAAGAACTCTCCTTTAGGAATTCCTCAATCGAATTATTATAGGAAACCCTTAATTGATAACTTAGGTTCCAGTCAACAGGTGTAATTAGGGTCTAGTTCTATGTTACTTGTTCGAGACAATCCTCGCGAATTGATTCAAATAGCGTACGTCAGGTTCTAGGTTTAATATACCTAGGTGATAGAAATAAAAATCCGATAAGACCTATCATTAGGGCAAGAATTAAAGGATTTCAAATCTTGGTGATGAGGGCCCATTTTGAGCAGATCGACCCCGAAATTATTTATATATTAACATCTTTTCTATTATTCTTGTATTGTGTTTCCAACAGGCACACTTATCATATTTTATAGGGCAATGGACAAACTCTCTCAAACTCAGCTTGTGGGTTATCTATAGACCAACCTGAACCGGCGATGAGCTGAGCCGATGGATCTTATAGAAGACCGGCATCTTGAAGACCATTTCTTTTATATATTTCTTCTTTTATGAACTATTTTGGTTGTATTTGGTTTTGGGACACTTTTATTTCCTTGTAATTTTCATTAAAGGCTAGCCACCTTAAAAGTGGCAAACTTGTAATTTTGACCACTTTTTAACCCTAGGAGTAGCAAGTATAAATACTTGCTTAAGAGAGGGTTTGAGGAGGCTAATTGTTACAGATTTGAGAGTACATTTCACGTGAGGATTAAGGTTTCCTAATTGTCATTAGACTCTTATCAATTTCAATCCCAAGAGTTGAAATTGTGGCGAGTGCAACACCTTGAAATTGTGAGTAGTATCAATTTCATTTTGTTGTGATTTCTTTTCTTCTCTAGTGTGTCATATCTAGGGGTGAATTGAGATAGTTCTTGGACAGATTTGCTTCCTCTTATTTTCGAATTCTTGTGCTTAATTGAGATACTTTGCATTTGAATTCGGTTCTTCCTTTAAAATTACTTCTTAAAACATGATTATCACTTGTGGAAAGGGGTTCTTAGAATTGAAGATTTGATTTGAGATTGTGAATTATTCACGTGGGATTATATGTGATTAGTGTGATGTTAGAAGAGATTATTATTGGGGTATCATAATTGCATCATTGAGTATTTGGATTTCATTGCACCTCCACTAGGGTTCACGCAATTTTACCCTTTTTGGAACTGGTTTTGTGATTGCTTTGAGTTTGTTTTTCTTGAGTCTTTTATTGTGCTTCCAAGTGGATTTAGGCACATCACTAGGGTTCATGCATCACTTTGTGTTCTTGAACTTGCGATGAGGAGAAGGGAAGTAAGAGGTGTGTTTTTCCTTTGTGCTTGTTTTGGAAATTGGAGATACATTTCTTTAGACAAAAGAGGAGTGAATTACTTATTTGTGGTTTCCGAAATTGAGGATTTTCATTTGCAATTTTCAGATTTGCCTTGCATGGAGAATAGGAAATTATTTGAATTTAAACACATTCATTAAGTTTGAAGAAGTAATTGTGTAGTATTGATTGAATGCTATTTGAATTTTGAATTGCTTATTACCATTTGTAAAGGAGTTTCATTAAGAGTAGCATTTGAATTTGTTGTGACATGAAGTGTAAGTGGAGTTGTGTTTGAAGCTTGCACCATGGTTAAGGTGTGTGTATGTAGTGGAGTGAGTTCGTGTTGTGAAAGGTGTTGCTTGTGTTGTGGAAAAGGGTGTTGCACGTAGAGTGTAAGTGTGTGTATGTGCCATGATTGAAAGGGGAGTTATAGTAGTTAAAATTTGAATTTCAAAAAGCAAGCATTAAAGTGTGGAAGTTATTATGTATTGATGCTTGAACACTTAGTTAGAATTATTAACTTACTATTGGAGAAGTGTTTATTATTACTTCTACTTGTTGTTGCCGTAATTAAAGTGTGGAAGTGTGTGTGAAGTTAAGTGGAGTTTTGTGTTTTTCTTTTGTAGTGGTTATTGTGTGGCATTGGAGTAGTGTTGTTGTGAAGGTGTTTGTTGCCTTTGGTTGTGTGTTGAAGTATAGCAAGTGTGTGTGTACCATGGGTGTAAAGGGAGTTGTTGTTGTGCTAGAAGTGTGTGTTGTGGTGTAAAGTAAAGTGAATCATGAGAGAGTGTATGTAGCGTGATTGTGGGAGTGTGTATGTGTAAAGCCGTTAAGGGTGTGCGTTGCATTAGTTGTTTGTTGCACCATGGGTGTGTGAGTGTGTGTTGCTGTGGTGTGTGTGGTGAAGTGTGTTGTTGGCTTGTTGAAGTTAGTAAACAACCATGTCAGGTGATTTGTATTTATCTACTAATGTACTGCACCGAGCCTTAACTACTTTTCCAACCTTTGATGATGAGCAAAGAGAAAACTTGTTTCACACTTCTTATAGGATGCAAGGTAATTTGTGTGTTATTATTATTTATGGTGGTAGTTGTACTAATGTTGTGGTTACCTCATTAGTATCAAAATTACAACTTGTAACTACCCCACATCTAGAACCCTATAAATTGCATTGTCTGAGTGAGCAGGGTAGTCTCCACGTGACCTAAAGGGCTAAGGTAACTTTCAGTATAGGAGGTTAATATCATGATGAAATTTAATGTGATATTCTTCCTATGTGTGCATCCCATATATTACTTAGCAGGCTTTGGTTGTATGACAGGAGGGTTTTACATGATGGATATAGAAATACTTTTATGTTCCAACAGGAGGGTAAGCGTATAGTATTGAACCCTATGTCACCATCAGAGGTCCAAGAGGTTCAGAAACAGATAAGTCAACCTTTAGAGGACTAAAAGGATCAAAAGTAGATGAATCAACCTTCAGAGGTCCAAAAGGTTCAAAAACAGATAAGTCAACCTTCAAAGGACCAAACGGTTCAAAAGCAGATGAATCAACTATCAGAGGTCCAAAAGGTTCAGAAGCAAATGAGTAAACCATCAGTAGACCAAGAGGGTCAGAGACATATAAGTAAAATCAGGAAGAAGAAAACATTATTAGTGGGACAATTTGAGTTAGGGAAGACCATAGCGGATGATAGACCATTATATGTATTGCAAATGAGATATATCTTAGAGATGGAAAGGTGAGAGCAACTACCCCCAATGGTATCTCAAGTACTAGGTGACTACAGTGATATTTTTACAAATAACCTACTATGAGGGTACAGAGTCTCTACTACATTTGATGTTACAGACTTGTCACTCTATCTACTTGATGATGTTCGTGAAGACCTATTAGATTGAGGGAAAATCTTCTTGAGGCCCGAGGAGATGATAGAAATCAAAATTGTACAGGACTTATCACTAAGGTAAGAGCCAAAGGGTTACAAAATTTGGTGATGAGGGTCCTCTTTGAACAATCCTACCTAAAGAACATTTGTTTAGTAACTTCTTTTCTATTACATATTAGTTGTGCATTCCAACAGGTACACTTGTTAATTTTTATAAGACAGTGGATAAACTCGCAAAAGCTCAGTTTGTTGGTTATTCATGGACCTACATAAACTAAAGAAGAATCGGTCCAACAATATGTTCAATTGAAGTAATGAACCGGCCACTTGAAGACCACTTGTTTTTGTAATTGTTGGTTATGAGAACCAGCCATTTTATTTTATACTCATAATTTATGTTTTGGGAACCGGCCACTTAAGTAGCATCTTTGTAATTTTTAGTATATTTTTACCCTAATTGGAGCAAGTATAAATACTTGCTAACTGGGATATTTTAGGGAGCTTTTGACAATTTTGAGAAAAACATACACTTTGTGAAGTGCCTAAAACCTAGTTTAAGCACATACAAAACCACTTTGAAAGACAATCATACAATGTCAATCAACTAGTTCAGCAATTGCACTAATCCTCAATGTTTATGAACTAATTCTTCAAATGTCACGTGATCAATATTGAATACCCAAGTGTGGATAGCTTTGATACCAAAAAGATGATGTGCTTAAAAGGGGATTAAGCACAATCAAATGGAACAAAAACCAACCCTAAATGCACTCAATTAAATCCGATTCAATAAGCTCGGAATTGCGTGATTCCTAATGGAGTGCAAGATCTAAATTCAATAACTAATGAATTAATCAACCACAATGATTCAAAACCTTCAAAACACACTAATTACAATTGAATTACCTTGTGAATTCAATAATATTCAACAAAATCACTTCCGAGATCCCCCTTTATAGACATGCAATTCACAGTTCAAAATGATAAGCAATTGTTTATGGTGAATAACAAGTAAGATAAGTACTCAAAACAAGTACACTATTTCGAATCAAACTAACTCAAATCTGACAAAGAAATGAATTCAATCTAACCCTAGATATTACACACTAGAGAAGAAAAGAAAACACAACAATTAGAAATTGATATGACTCACAATTTCAATTGTTGCACTCGCCACAATCTCAACTCTTGGGATTGAAATTGATAAGAGGAAATTAAACTAGTATAACCCTAAGCTCTCTCACGCAAAAGTGATGTGTTTAATCTAAAAATTGGCCTCCTCAAAACCCTACTTAAGCAAGTATTTATACTTGCTCCCTTTAGGGTTAGAAAGTCCACAAAATTATAACTATGCCACTTTTAAGGTAGTCGGTCTTAAATGAAAATTACAAACAAATGAAAGTGTCCCAAAAGAAAATTATAACATAGAATGGTCCAATAACAATTAAAAAGTACAAAATATTATAAATCTTCAAGAGCCAATGCTTCAAAGTGAAATCAATCGCAATGGGCCTTTGGATGCAAATTTGATGATGTCCCATGGCTATCAACTAATGTAAGTCAATTGGCATCCCATGGAGAAATATTATTGTACATGTAAGATTATTACTAAAATATTTCTTAGATAAAAGAAATAGAGTGAAATATGAGTAATTTGGATCATCATCCAAATCAAGTTCTGAGAGCATCTATGGTGCTGGAAAATTTCCCATCATCTCCTCAGGCTTCTGAAAGATTTGCCCTCAAATCTAGAGGGTCATTTCTAGAATTAAACCTAAACATCTCTGTTAGCCTGTTTTCCCAGTTACCAGATGTAGTGGAAGTAGTTCTGATATGCTCCTCAAACTGGTGCACCTTAAACGAAGTTATAGGTGATAGTACTATGCGAGACCATCCCATACTGAACATATAGGTATTCTTGAATCCATCATGGAATGCATACATAGGAATTACATCACATAGAACCTCATTGTGATATTTTTGTCCAACACTCACAATTACTTCGCCCTTAGCGTAACATACATACTTCCCCGATTGTCCAACCAATGCAAGTCATAAGGGTTAGGACTAGTAGATAAATGTAATTTGTCTACTAGTGCAACAGATATAACATTCGTACAACTACCACTATCAATGATGAGTACAAAAAGGTTACCTCTGATCCTACAAGAGGTGTGGAATATGTTCTCCCTTTGTATGTCACTAGCATCAGGAGATAAGGTTAGAGTCCTGTGTAACACATTAATAGGTAGATATTGTTTACCTATACGCTCCTCATGTGTTTCTGCAATTTGGTCATCATATTACTCTTACAGTCCTGCAAACAGGTCTGTAGGCTCAGCCTGTTCCTCCTCAACCTCAACATTTTCCCCAGCACACTCCATAACAGTCATCACTCTTTTATTTGGACACTATGCTGCCATATGCCCAAATCCCAAGCCCTTAAAGCATTTGATTTGGCATACTTTTCCACTAGTAAATCCAGGAACAGTCTGCCTCACGTCTGGTGTTATCACCTCTTTACCCTTCCTAGAAGGTATATTTTCTCTAGTAGTGCTAGGGGTAGTTTTGTCTACTGCTCTCACTATCTCACCTACCGCCTTTGCCCCTCCTGATCAACCGTTAACTGCCATGGGTCCGGTAGTAGTATTAGGCCTGTTGCTCGGAGCCCTGAACAAGTTAAACCTCCTTTGCCTCTCCACTTTCAAGGCCAACTGAATAGCCTCATCAACTATACTATAACGTTGTAGCTCAACAACATACGCTATCTCATATTTTAGCTTAAAGACGAAGCGTGCTAGGGTTTATTCTAGAGGTTCGATTGACCCACATCTAATCATGAAGGTTTTAAATTCCTACACATAATCATCTACTGTCTTGCCTCCCTGCCTCAAAGTCTGTAGTCACATAAACAGTTCCTGTTTCTAGTGCTTAGGAATAAATCTTATTCTCAACACCCTTTTCATATCCCTCAATGTCTGAATCTCAACCTCCCCATCCCTACGCCTATTGATAATCAAATTCTTCCACCATAGTGCAACGTATCCTGTAAACTCGACAATAACCAAATGGACTCTGGTATTATCATGGATCTCATAATATTCAAAGAGAACCTCAACCTTGTCCTCCCAGTCCAAATAATCATCAGCTAATCCCTTGCCGTCATAAGAAGGCATCTGCAGCTTCACATACTCTAGTCCCCGAAGTGGCCTAAAATCCCTATTCTGATATGGATTAGCCCCAAAGTTGTCATCCCTTTCCTCCTTATAAGGATGATGATCCCCTTCCATCCTTCTATTCAAATTTCCATCTCCCACTACTCTGTCTCTCTAAAGGTTCTGTGGAGCTACCTGAGGTGGTGCCTGAAGGTTCACCACTAGTAGTTGTAGGAATGTCATCCTACTAATCCTAGTTTCCAAAGTAGCAACTATGGTAGTAAGATCCTGGAGCTGTTCTTCCAAAGTCCTCCTACCTGCAATATTATGACCCTAACCTCCACTAACTGGCTGTTGGCCACATTGCCAATTCCCCCATTCACACTTTTGTTGAACATGTTATGATTTAAGAAGTAATCCCATAAATTATAGCACACTCCTTCAACAACACCACCCATACGTTTAACAATCACAATAATGCAATAGCTCATGTTTCACAAAGGATTATAAGCACAAGGAAATAATTTAGTACTCCAAGTAAAGTTCAATAAATGAAGTACACACACAACTACTTTCAAGTAGTTAAAATTAAATTCAACTACAAGTGCTTAAGTAACTAGTCAATTACTTTCACACTTTAATGACTTGTTTAAATTCAAATTCTACTACTCAAACCTTCCTTTCTTATCCACGACACACACACACACACTTTAGCTTCAACGTGCAATACCTTACTCCACACAATTCCAACGCAAACAATTCAATACTCCTTTTTACACCACAATTCATACACATACAATCACGGTGCAACAACCTCCACATTTTTTTTTTTGCAAGCACAACCATTGATCCACGCAAAAAGAGATAAAATGAGCATGAATAAATACCAGCAAATGTACCGGATCGGATCAAGCAATATAGTGAGAGAAGAGTGTCGAACCACGAAGATTGATTAATTAATAGACCTATATCAATTTCTACTATTATTTAGGCAATGATATTTGATGAGAATCAAATGTGAATGAATTATACTAAATGCGCAAAAAGGGAATTGTGTCTGAAAAAAGGATGAATTGATGGTGGGAAATTAGAATCCACCCTAATTCTACTAATCATATTGCCTTCATGTTACAATAACTCATAGCTATATGGAATTTCACAAGAAATTGACAAAACCTTAATCCTTTTTCAAGTTTTAAGGTAACATTACCCCATTTTACTTTAATAGCTCCCGCTAATTAAAATCAATGGAAGATTCTAATTCACAATCATAAATTTCCCAATTATATGATTACCTAATATCTTAAAAATAATTTCTTCTAATCCCTTAGTGAAAAATTAAATAAAAATAATGCATGAAACACTTAGGTCAATTTCTAATAAAATTCAATAACGCTGCTTCCGCATGAATTATTAAATCTTACTTAGGACTTCTTGATAAATCCTAAATTTCTCTTTCGAGTCATTTAAATTCCTATGCATTGATTTCAATTACAAAATACAATTCATAGCAGGACTTCTTATATGAAAATTCCACATATCTATATGTCCTATAACATGAATACATTGATCATTTTAGTTTGAATTATGGCTTCATCATGTTTCCCACAAGGATGATTTAGAACATTATGGTATGGATTGCATAAAAACAATTGAAGTAAATAGGTGCAATGGAATTCATATTAAATAATAAAAATAAACTGATAAATGGCATAAAAGAAAATTAAATAAATGAAACAATTGCTATAATCTTCAAGAGTTTGTAAAACTTCAATCTTCCAAAATGATTCCTAAAATTCTTCAATTGAAAGCAAACTTCAGTAACATTCTTTCTTCAAACTAAAATTTAGAATAACATGAAATTTAAAAGAATTTAAAGAGAAGATAAAATCCTAAAGTTGCCAAGGGAATTCTAATGATTCGAAAGATCTAAAAAACAAGGATACCTCCAAAGGTTCACACAAGGGGTTTATTTATAGATCCAAAGAGGAGGAGGATAAGGCTGATCTGATGAGGAATTGAGTCAGCAAATCAATCAAGATAAGATTTTCGCATGGACATCCGAGAAACAGTCAAGGCCAGCTCAAGGCCAGCAGTTTTGAATGTAGGCCGGCTCAAGGCCAGCGGCTTTGAATGTAGGCCGGCTCAAGGCCAGCGGCTTTGAATGTAGGCCGGCTCAAGGCCGGCATCTTTGATGGTTTTTTTTTTTTTTAGGCCAGCCTTAAGGCCGGTAGCCTTCAGTAGTAGGCCGGCCTAAAGCCGGCGACCTTCAATGCAATTCTTCACTTACTTCTTCAATTTTGTGAAAAACTCCTCCAATTAACTTGTAATTTACTTTTAGGTCCTTAAAACCTAAATTTTCACAATAAACACCATTAAATATCATTTCTTTATATTTTCTTATAATATTGAAATAGATTTAATATAAATCCAGACGAAAATATAAGTATAATGTGATCTTATCAACATCCCCACACTTGAACTTTTGCTTGTTCTCAAGCAAAATAATTGGAATGAACAAGAGAAATCTTTCATTGAACTTTTGGTGCCCATTGTTCTAACCATACTAAAACTTGTATCTAGTATATCTAGTTGAAATTTAGTAGTTAATCTAAATAAAACAGATTTTTAATCACAGTGTTTAACAATCAAAAGAAAAATACTTAGTCCATAAGGAAAAACATTCATTTAAACTTCATTGGTTATTAGCAAGTATAATCTCCCTCAATTTTATTTCTCTAAACAAGATAACAAAAAGTGAAAGCATATGGTATCCATTTTTTTCCTAGAATTTCTCCCTTTTTAATTAGTCTTTATTTCACTTATTGTCCTGTATTCACATTTTTTTTATTTGCCTTAATTGACTATGGAGTCAGACTTCACTCTTCTAAGGGACCAAAGCTCGCCCATGTCAACCTGGCTTTCATTAAGGTACTAAATTTTTGCCTTTCTGCCCTTATCGTTTTATGAGTTCATTGAGTCGGCACATCCTGGGCTCATCGCCTAAGTGACCAAGTTTTAAAGGGACCCCTACGAACTCTTCTTCACACTAACATTTAAGATTGGATACTCTCTAACTCACTTTCCTGAGTCATTGGAGTAAAGGCTCTAATTTATTTATTTTTTTTTGCATAAATGAATATTAGTTAAGACTATTCTTATAAGGGATCACTGAGTAAAATATTTCCTTTACCTCTTTCACTAGGTGTTAAGGTATTCTCAAAGAAATTTCAAGAGAAATTTATCCCAATCAATTTTTCCATGAAGTAAACTTGCTTGTTTTTTTCAACTTAAGGACTTAATCTCAAATTCAGAGGCTAAACATAGGGTAAATCCGTTCTCTAGAGATTTTAACTATGTAAACCAGTCACAACAGCTGGCGAGTGGGGCACCAATCTAAGTCAATTTCAAGATTTCATTGATGATAAAAACTTAAGGACATAAATAAAGCATGGGAATTGCAAACTCATGATGTGTGCAATCAATCATTATACTTCTACATTTATAATCCCTTCCTCACACTTAAATTAGACAATGTCCTCATTGTTCCTATAATAGCACAAAATTAAGGAAAAGAATGTCAATAAAAAAATTTGAAAAACTGGTACTTCCCTGGTGTCAAGTTGTTCATCAGCAAGAAAATTCCTCCAAAATGTCTATCATCCTTAGAGTGTCTTGAATGCAAGAGGAGAGTGAGTGAGAGAGTGAAGACGAAATAGGTCAAAGAGAGAGGAGAAGTGTAAAAGAGAGGGAGAGCAATTGTGAGAGAATAAGTGAGTAAGAGAGAAAAATAAGTGAGCAAATGAGAGAGAGAAAAGGGTCGACCAATGTCTAAAAACCAGACAAAGGCCGGCACCCTGTACCTGTACTCCGCCGTCCTTTTGAGCTGACCTTTATTTGTACCGAGAGTTTTAGGCCGGCTGAAAGCCGGCGGCTCTTATTCGGCCTTAAATTAGAAAAAAAAAAATTTATTTATTCCTCTCTTTTTTAATTATTTTTCTTAATTTTTTTTTTACATCAACGAAACTAAAACACTAGTGTATATACTTATTGAGCATGAGCTGCCTCCATGAAGCGCTTAGTTTATAGTCGCTAGCCCAACTTTTCCAGTTCATATCCTCAAATCTCCTAAATCCACAGTTGTGGCATCTCTATCAACATTTTCCCCTTCATAGTAATGTTTGAGAAGATAACCATTTACTTTGAAAGTACGGTTGTCTTCTGCCATGTCAACTTCTTTCCTTCTTCTTTGCTCTCTTCTAAGTTGTCGCAAGGTGCGTTCTATCTCAAGAGTAATTGGTAGAAGTTCAGCACTTCTACTCTTGCGCATAAAAAACCTTCAAAGAGAATTGGAAACGATCACACAATGATAAAAAAAAAAAAAAAAATTGTGCCTAAATTAACAATAGAATCTGAAGATGGTCTAATATTAATCAATCCCCAGCAACGGCGCCAAAAACTTGATCCACGCAAAAAGAGATATAAAATGAGCGTGAATAAATACCGGCAAGTGTACCAGATCGGATCAAGCAATATAGTGAGAGAAGAGTGTCGAACCACGAAGATTGATTAAGTAATAGACCTATATCAATTTCTACTATTATTTAAGCAATGATATTTGATGAGAATCAAATGTGAATGAATTATACTAAATGCGCAAAAAGGGAATTATGTCTGAAAAAAGGATGAATTGATGGTGGGAAATTAGAATCCACCCTAATTCTACTAATCATATTGCCTTCATGTTACAATAACTCATAGCTATATGGAATTTCACAGGAAATTGACAAAACCTTAATCTTTTTTTCAAGTTTTAAAGTAACATTACCCCAATTTAATTTAATAGCTCCCGCTAATTAAAATCAATGGAGGATTCTAATTCATGATCATAAATTTCCCAATTATATGATTGCCTAATATCTTTAAAATAATTTCTCCTAATCCCTTAGTGAAAAATTAAATAAAAATATTGCATGAAACACTTAGGTCAATTTCTAATAAAATTCAATAACGCTGCTTCCCCATGAATTATTAAATCTTACTTAGGACTTCCTGATAAATCCTAAATTTCTCTTTTGAGTCATTTAAATTCCTATGCATTGATTTCAATTATAAAATACAATTCATAGCAGGACTTCTTATATGAAAATTCCGCATATCTATATGTCCTATAACATGAATACATTGATCATTTTAGTTTGAATTATGGCTTTATCATGTTTCCCACAAGGATGATTTAGAACCTTATGGTATGGATTGCATAAAAACAGTTGAAGTAAATAGGTGCATTGGAATTCATATTAAATAATAAAAATAAACTGATAAATGGCATAAAAGAAAATTAAATAAATGAAACAATTTCTATAATCTTCAAGAGTTTGTAAAACTTCATTCTTCCGAAATGATTCTTAAAATTCTTCAATTGAAAGCAAACTTCAGTAACATTCTTTCTTCAAACTAAAATTTAGAATAACATGAAATGTAAAAGAATTTGAAGAGAAGATAAAATCTTAAAGTTCCCAAGGGAATTCTAATGATTCAAAAGATCTAAAAAACAATGATGCCTCCAAAGGTTCACATAAGGGGTCTATTTATAGATCCAAAGAGGAGGAGGATAAGGCTGATCTGATGAGGAATTGAGTCAGCAAATCAATCAAGATAAGATTTTGGAGAGATTTTCGCATGGACATCCGAGAAACAGTCAAGGCCAGCTCAAGGCCGACGGTTTTGAATGTAGACCGGCTCAAGGCCGGCGGCTTTGAATGTAAGCTGGCTCAAGGCCAGCAGCTTCGATGGTTTTTTTTTTTTTAGGCCAACCTTAAGGCCGGCAGCCTTCAGTAGTAGGTCGGCCTAAGGCCGGCGGCCTTCAATGCAATTCTTCACTTGCTTCTTCAATTTTGTGAAAAACTCCTCCAATTAACTTGTAATTTACTTTTAGGTCCTCAAAACCTGAATTTTCACAATAAACACCATTAAATATCATTTCTTTATATTTTCTTATAATATTAAAATAGATTTAATATAAATCCAGAATAAAATATAAGCATAATGTGATCTTATCAACCCTACACATACTCCATGGTTCACACTCCCAAACATACAAGTTTCACCACTACAAACACTAAAGCAAACCGCAACTTATACACCGAAATAGCAATAATTCAAATTTGAAAATCAAACCACTTCACTAATTGCAACCCTTCCTCAAATGGTAAGAAGTAATTTTCAAATTCAAATAAACATACATTAACTTCTTCAATCTTAATGTTTTTTTTTTTTGAAAATCAAATAATTTCCAAATCTTCCACGTTACTCAAATCTAGAAATGCTCAATTACTCCTCTATTTTTCCGAAAACAATGTAAGGATCACAATTTTTCTTCCTACATAATTGCACTTCCGAAATTTCATTCAAAACGCACTAATTTGCCTCTTCTTCCACGGTGAAGTCCACAACATAGAAGCTTCAAAAAGTAATCAAAACTCACTTCAACAAGTAGCAAGTTCAACTTCTACTCAAGACAATTCACGCCACTTAAACAATTACAACAACAATTTCAATTTACTCCCAATTTCGGAATTGAAGATGTAAGAACATGAACCCTAAATTTTCGAAATTCAAAATCAAAAAAACCTTCTCACAACCTCAAGCTCTGGTACCAAAAAGATGATGTGCCTAAAACCAAGTTTAAGCACATACAAAACCACTTTGAAGGACAATCATACAATGTCAATCAACTAGTTCAACAATTGCACTAATCCTCAATGTTTATGAACTAATTCTTCAAATGTGACGTAATCAATATCAAATACCCAAGTGTGGATAGCTCTGATACCAAAAAGATAATGTGCCTAAAAGGGGTTTAAGCACAACCAAATGGAACAAAAACCAATCCTAAATGCACTCAATCAAATCCAGTTCAATAAGCTAATGGAGTGCAAGGAGATCTGAATTCAATAACTAATGAATTAATCAACCACAATGATTCAAAACCTTCAAAACACACTAATTACAATTGAATTACCATGTGAATTCAATAATATTCAACAAAATCACTTCTGAGATCCCCCTTTATAGAAATGTAATTCATGGTTAAAAATGATAAGTAATTGTTGATGTTGAACAACAAGTAGGATAAGTACTCAAAACAAGTACACTATTTCAAATCTGACCTAGAAATGAATTCAATCCAACCCTAGATATTACACACTAAAGAAGAAAAGAAAACACAACAATTAAAAATTGATATGACTCACAATTTCAATTGTTACACTCGCCACAATCTCAACTCTTGAGATTGAAATTGATAAGAGGAAATTGAACTAGGATAACCTTAAGCTCTCTCACACAAAAGTGATGTGTTAAATCTAAAAGTTAGCCTACTCAAAACCCTACTTAAGCAAGTATTTATACTTGCTCCCTTTAGGGTTAGAAAGTCTGCAAAATTACAACTATGCCACTTTTAAGGTGGTCGATCCTAAATGAAAATTACAAACAAATGAAAGTGTCCTAAAATAAAATTACAACATAGAATGCTCCAATAACAATTAAAAAGTACAAAAATAATATTAATCTTCAAGAGCCAATGCTTTGAAGTGAAATCAATCGTAGCGGGCCTTTAGATGTAAATCTGATGATGTCCCATGGCCATCAACTAATGTAAGTCATTTAGCATCCCATGGAGAAATATTATTGTACCTGTAAGATTATTATTCAAATATTTATTAGATAAAAGAAATAGAATGAAATATGAGCGGTTTGAATCATCATCCAAATTGAGTTCTAAGAGCATCTATGGTGCCGGAAAATTTCCCATCACTTTGTGTTGTGAGGGTTCTTCCTTGCAAACAAAGATCTCTTATCAATTTCTTTGTAAAATTGTGGCGAGAATCAACAAGAGTAGATTGTGAGTCATATCGATCTTACTTTTGTTGTTTTACAAACTGTGTTTAGTGAGTAATATCTAGGTACAATTTGTAGATTACTTATTCATTCACATGAATTAAGGTTGTATATTTTCATATTTGATTATTTCAATTTAAGATTGAATCCTAGTTCAATTGCATGTTGTTCCATTGAAGATCACATACTTGTTTGTTTTTACATTCATTTAGTGTTCAAACTCGTAAATTTGGATTCCAATTTGAAGTGATTTAACACGCCATTTTAATTGAGGGATTTAGTTGTTCACGCTTAGTAATTGATGTATTTGTTATCCAATTAGCAAAGTGCACCAAGTTCTATATGTTCTTATCATCGAATCTTCTGATTTCTCTTCTATTTATACCCATAAAATTTAATGACTTCATTGTTGATCTATCCTTAACTAGAAAGTTTGTCATCATGATCTTGCTTTGAAGCTTTGAGAATTATCCTAAGAGATTTGTAGATATCTACAAGATTTTGAAACTTAAATCTGATATCTTCATAAGATGTTATAGAAATTCTATCAAATTGATTGTTCTAAATAGTCTAGATTCATCCTTATATTGAGATAGATCTTATTTGCATAAAATCGATTGATGAAATCAATCACCCAATGATTTTGAAGAATGTTCAAGAACTCTTTCTCACATCTTTAAAGTCACAAAGGTATGTAATCTATGACGTGATGCTTTTAATTATATCCCCTTGTAGCATAATCAGATATACGAGATCAATTATGAATTAATCATGATTTAACTAAATCTTCTAATTCCAAAATTAATCACTTAGATTTCCATGGATATTTTTCCTATTTTAGTGAAAACATATTATCCAAATATTGATCTTCTTGTAGCAGAATCATATGTAAAATTAATCATGAATGATTCAATCTCCTAATTCCAAAATATATCCCTATGGATATTTATCCTACTTTAGTGAAACAAATTGAATATGTTACCTAAATATATTCATTAAGTAAAGTTGGGTCTTCAAGATTGAAAGTTAACCAACTTACGTTAGTATATGAAGTTATTTTATTTATACAAACTCATAACAGCAACACCTTCTAACTTATCTTCTAAGTTTGTTGATATATAAAAAATTGTTTTGTTTATACAAACTCGTAACGACAACACTTTCTAACTTATCTTCTGAGTAATTAGTAATAACATAGCTTTCCTTCTAATTCTTAGTTCAAATTGTAAATGTAATGAACTTCATTAAAAACATTTAATACTTTTTGTTATCATTAAAATACTTTAAGAGAGATCATAACAAAGGATCTATTTCTAAGTATTCTACTAGGTATCTTGCATAATGATAGCCCTTATGCCATCTACACTTGCATTGGCTTCTACAAAAAGCATCCTAGAATGATTGTCCTAGGAAGTACACTAATTTTGATTGTCCTAACTGAGAAATAGTGTACTTCCTAGGACAATCAAAAATTAAAATGTTTAAGTTCCATTATTTCTCAGTTATTCTCAATTTACTCTCTTATGATACTGCCACGTGTAATTAATTGTTGATATTTAAAAAAAAAAAAAAGATAACATCATGATAACAAAATGAGGTATTCTAAGAATCTAGGCAATCTCAACCATTGATTTATAAATTGAGGGAAATTGATATTTAACCAAAGGAAAATGGAGAGTATCAAAATCCAAAAATATTTTGTGCATATCTAAGAGTGTTTCTTTTAAACCTTTTTATGTATCCCTCTCTTATTTTGTTTATTATTCCAAGGAATTTTTTGAAGAATACGTTGTGAAACTTTTGCATCTGAAGTGAAAAAAGCCTTTAGATGGCTAACTTTGAAGGTATTGTTTCTATTATAATTCATGTAAATTGCATGATTTGTCAAACACCTAATGATGCACGTTTTGTAATTGATTGTTGCGGATCGTAGCTTAATAATCTATAAACCTATTCTTTGCTTCCAACTACGACGCAATAGGCAAGCGCACCTATCGTAGCGTAGTTTAGTGTTCAAAATCAGGGTCCTTCCAAGGAGATTAAAGTTCACCAATTACTAATACTTACTCCGTTCCTATTATCCAACCGATCAAGTCGAGTGATCGATTTAATGAACTTAACTAAAAGAGACAAATTATAAAATGTACTAAGCTAAAGAAAAGGAACTTAACAAAACAAAAGTTCGAATCAACAACTAAGCAACCTAGATCTCTCTCTAATCCCATTCATGCCATGCGAATCATTAGAAACAAAAGATTAAACAATCCAGTTCTTAAGCTGTAGAGTTTCATTAGTCAAACTAACAGTTCTCTCAAATCTATTAGCTTATCTAATCCTAGGTTTATCCGTTAGAATCTCTTCTCAACTAATACCAACCTAAGATTACATGAAGCACTTGACTCTCTCACCGTTCTATTGGTAAACAGAAGATTTTCGTTATCCTATCTCTAGAATCACGATCAAATCTCACTCATTACCCTTAGATCTAATCATACAAGCAATTTCTCAATCAACTTGAATGAAATCAAACATAGATTCATACTCCGGAAATATAAATCTAAGATACACTTCAAGAACAAGCAATGAAACAAAAGAACATCAATATGTCTTCATTAAGATCAATCCTTCATCACATGACAAGAATGGTTTCAAAAGAGATCTAAATCTCTAGATTACTCCTCCATGAGAGAAAGAATGTAAATACAATTGATAGGAGAGCAACTAGAGTTCATGATTACCACCCGGAAGTTCAAATCTTGAATGCTTTGTTTGAGACAAGGATCCTCTTGTGTTGTTGTTCCAAGAGAGAAAAGTGAGATATGTGTTAAGAATAAAACCCTTGGTCTGCCTCCCCTTTTCTCTCTCCACTTAAATATATATATGTAGACATGTACAAAGTAAGAGAAAGGGGGCAAATATCAGGAAAATTAAAGTCGCGGTTGATCCATACGCCCCGTATGGAAGGGGTGTAGTGGTCTCTGTGCTTGAAATTGATGCTCCATATACCCCTCCATACAAGGTCGTATGAAATTGCCTTGAGTTTTCTAGGCCCATATGGGGTGTATGGAGGGGCGTATGGGCAAAAAGCTTGGCTTTTCCTTTTCTTTTCTTGATGAATCCAATTAATTTCTTCGTGATAGGTTCCACATCACCTGAAAGCAATACATTATGCTATTAAGTACCAATTCTAAATGATTTCCACTCGATTTACAACAAAAAGAATTTGAAATCATCTAGGAATTAAGAGTGTTTCGTCCTTCATCAATAATGGTTCCTGGTTTATACGGAATTCAATTTTATTACATAGTCATTTTTTACTGCTAACAACCTCTATTTTACCGTGATCAAGGTGGTTTACTGTACGAAATAATCTATCGACAACTTCATAAAAGCTGCCAACAAGGATGTTGTCAATAGGTGTATGAGGGCTATTGACAATTTCATGAACATTGTTGATAGTTTTATAAACTTTGTCAATAGTTTCTTTTTACTATAATAGACCTTATTTTACTATATTCAAGAAGATATTACTCCAGTTAGGGATAATGACTATATGATGCAGTTACTCAATTGACTACACCATAGAATTTCCCTTTATTTGCTACTACCACAAGTAATTTGTGAGATAAAGTGACAACACAACATGTGTCTATAAGTGATAGAATAAGGAAAGTGATGAACTAATAAGAGTAAATAATTTGAATTGAGATCTATGAGAAATGTGGATGGAATGGGAAAGAGTTAGAATCTATGCCTACTCATCACATATTAATCCTTACATATGATAAATTGCATTATACTTAAATGTTGTATACAAAGCTTACATTGTGATGGGAATCAAACCATTTCAGTAACATAACCCATTACCCAAGTTGTGATGGGAATCAAACCATTTCAGTAACATAACCCATTGCCCAAGCTAGAGCTAAAGGACTATAGAGTCTTACACTGAGAGTCCTATTTGACTATATGGAACCCGAAGACACTCACATAGTAACTTCTTTCCTTTTACATGATTGTTTTACATTTAATCAAGTGCAATTGTCAGTGCTTTGGGGAGACGACCAAGTAAACAAATTAGAGGATGGCTTACCGACTCACCTTTGAATTAAAATAATCTATATGGAGCCAACAACTTGCTTTATGTTTTTCCTTTATTTTTCTTCACATTTGTTTCTATAGGAGGCTACAATAAATACTTGTTAAGGGAACATAAAAAGAGACTTTAATTTTTGGTAAAAAAAAAGATAGAACAAACATGAGAGTGAGGCTCCTCATTTTCATCCAACTCTTATCAATCTTTGCGTAATTGTGGCGAGTTAAAAGGCTAAGGATTATTGTGTGTTATATCAATAACACCAAGCTTGATCCTTCTTCTACTAGTGTGTAATATCTAGAAAGAAAATTAGATCTCCTTTTTGTTCTTAGCGTGACATTTAGGTCCTTTCAATTTGGGATTGTTCAATTGTCTTGAAATTTTATATATGTTTGATCCATAATTGAATTCGGCATATCATAATTTGGTATCAAAGCAAGGTTAAGAGAAGGGTTTGTACGTAGGTTACTCGATTTGGAAATGAAAATTAAGGTTTATGCCATGAGCACCTTGAATTGCTTAATTATGAATTGAAGATAGGTTATTGCATGATTTGTTTCGTGATTTAATTGAGTATTGTGAATTGAAATTGAAGCAATGGTTAAATTACGGTTTATGTCATGGATGGTGTTGTGGTATGCTATGATTACGTGATTGAGTGAGATAAAGTAAGTGTCGTAGGTTGCTCATTTGAATTGAAATTGATTAAGATTGAATTTAGAGTGTATGTGACACGGTGATGTAATTGTGGATTGGAAATTGAGCAAACGGTGAGATTTGGGTTTGTATTGTGATTCACGTGATTATAGATTGGGAATTGAATGAAGGTTGAGAATTGGGTTGCTTTGTGATTCACAAGATTGTGGAATTAAGAAATTGAACAAGGGTTGATATTAGGGTATGTTGTGGTGTATGTGATTGTGATTTAGAATATTTGTATTGAGACTATAATTCCACAATTATGTCAAATGATAATGTAAATGGAGGAATTGGGAATGAAGCTAATAGTTAGGTTAGAGGAGAAGGTTAGGGAAGCCATGTTGTAAGTGGTACAAGAGACTTAGAAGAGAAATTACAAGAGCTAACCACCATTGTTCCTAATCTAGAGACTAAATAACACTTCCACAGCAGCCAATAGCAAATCCACCAGCACTCCCATCTCATGTAGCCATTAATAATGCTCATAGGGAAGGAGCATTGGGAAGTAATAGGGGAAGGTGAATTAGAGGAAACTACCATGCCCAACCAGAAGGAAGAGATGATAATTTTCAAGATGAATTCTATAATAATCGTGAGTTCATGCCACCTAAAGGTTTAGAATATGTGAAATTACATATGCCTTCATTTGCTAGAAGATGGATCTACAAAGGATTATCTTGATTGAGAGGATAAGGTGGAAGGACTTTTTGAATGCTATGAGATTAATGACAATACTCGAGTACATCTAACAGCAGTAGAGTTTACAAGGTATGCTACCTTATGGTGGAAAAACATTGTGGCTAGTAAGAGGAGAGATGGAGATGCTAAGATCCATACTTGGCAGGAGATGAAATGGGTTATGAGGAAGAGATTTATACCAGAGCATTACAAACATGAGCTATTCATGCGTCTCTGATAATCGACATAAAACTCCAAATTCTAGGAAGATTTTAAGTTGATAATTAATAAAAAATCATCTTAAATTGATGCTTAATCAAGGAATATGTTGCTTTCAGGTGTAATGAAGATCATTGAAAGAAATTGAGAAAAAAACAACAAAGAGAAAGGAAGAAGAGCATCTCCCCTGCCTACCATGCCCCCATATCAGGGGCATATGAACAGCAGGCCACCACCACGTCCCCATATCAGGGGCGTATAGAAGAGAAATCAGGAACAGAAGCTATCACGCCCCTTGCCACGGGGTGTGGTAGAGGGCGTATGGATCCATAAGGGAAAGATAAAGCCACCACGCCCCTGATATGGGGGCGTGGCATCTTCAAAAGATGACCAAAGACCACCACGCCCTATTTGCCATAGGGCGTGGTGAGGGGCGTATGGAGCCCCGACACATTTTCTCTAACGTTTCTGTCTCCTCCAATGCTAGCACATATATATAAGACGAAGAGGAGAGAGAGAAAAAAAAAAGACGACAGACCTAGGGTTTTATAATACACTTCTCTTCATTTTCCTCTCTTTCTTTAGTTTTCTACTCAACAATCCAAGGAGATCCAAGCAAGGCATTCAAGATTCAATCTATCCGGGTTGTAATCATGAACTCTAGTTTCTCTTCATGTATTTGTTCTTTCATTGTTAGGTCTATGGAAGAGTAAACCTAGACTTAGATCTCATTTGAACTATTTTGTCATATGATGAAGATATGATTTAATTGATGTTCTTTTGTTCCATTACATGTGCTGCATAATTATCTTAGATTCATATTTCCAGAATATGAGTTTATGCTTAATATCATTTTAGTTGATTGAGAAATCGCTTTTATGATCAGATTTATGTTTTGGATGAGATTTGCTCGTGTTTCTAGAGATAGAATATCGAAAATCTTCTATTGAACATTCATTCGAATCGAGTTCTTATGCTTCATGCGATTCTAGATTGCTATTAATTGAGGAGAGATCTTAATTGATAAATCTAGGATTAGATAAGTAATTTACTTGAGAAAGTAATTATCTTGCTTCTTGGAACTTAACAGCTTAAGAACTTATAAACATTAATCCTTAGCTTCTAATGATTTATGTGACAATATAGGTATATAATGAGATCTAGGTTGTTTTGTTATAAGATTGAATCTTGTGTTGTTGAAGTAGCTTTAGTTTAAATTTTAGATTGTTGACTACTTTCATTTTTCATACACCTCATCTTAATTTAACGGTTAGATAATAGGGAAATAGCTAGTACTAGTAATTAGTAACCTTCTCTCTATGGGACGACCCTGTACTTAACACTATATTACGCCTACGGTAGGTACACTTACCTATTGCAACGTAGTTAGAATTAGGAACAGGCATTATAAATATTAAAACTACGATTGGCAACGATCAAGTTTTTGGCGCTGTTGCCGGGGAGGAGGCACTGCTAATATTAGGAACACTTATTACTTATTAATCTAGCCACTTTATTTACTTCTGTTACTATTCCTTCTTTGTTTACTTAGAAATTAGGTACCACCGATTCTTCGATTTTAGTTCTTGTAGTGCATGACTAAGAGCCAATCCAAGGGCCTTGCTGATTTTAATCCGGAGCCTAAGAGAATCCTTACTCAATCACACAAAAGAGACAAGCATCCATCTCCATCCTCATCAACAAGGGTTAAGGAATCGCTGGTGTTAGAAGGAATGGCTAACCTACAAAACAATCCTCCTCATGAGCTAAATCCATTGGTTGAGCTTAGGAGAACCAATGCTGAGTTTGACAGGCCAAGGTTGGATGGTGTTAGCTCTAGCATTGTTAGACCTAGGGTGGCGGCAAACAGTTTTGAGATTAAACCAGCCGTTATTCAAATGGTTCAACAATATGCCCAATTTGATGGTCTTGGGGATGAGGATCCAAACTCTCATATTCAATCCTTCCTGGAGATATGCGACACTTTCAAATTTAATGGAGTGAGTGAAGATGCGGTTCGTCTTAGACTCTTCCCATTTTCTTTAAGAGGAAGAGCTAAACAATGGTTAAACTCTTTGCCAAGAAGCTCCATAACCACCTGGGAAGAGTTAGTTACAAGGTTTTTAGACAAGTTCTTTCCACCTTCAAAGACCACCAAACTTCGAGCTGACATCCAGTCTTATCACCAACAAGAGTCAGAAACACTTTATGAGGCTTGGGAACGTTTCAAGGAATCATTAAGGAGATGCCCTCATCATGGTGTTCCAGAGTGGATGCAGGTTCAGATTTTCTACAACGGTCTCAATTGTCAGACTAGACAGATGGTAAATGCTACAGTTGGAGGCACGATTAATCATCAAACTCCTGAAGGAAGCTTAGCTCTCTTTGAGAATCTAGCAGTGAATAATTTTGAATGGTCACATTCTAGGAGTAGAGATAAAAGACCAGCAGGAGTTATTGATGTAGACGTGGCTACTACAATCATGTCAAAAGTAGAGGCGTTGTCTAGAAAAATAGATGGATTGTCACTTTCAAAGCAGCAAGTATCCGCAGTTGAGCCCTCCTTTAGTGATGAATCAGTTGTTGAACAGGTAGATTATTTGGGAAATCAAATCTGGCCTCAGAATAATCTTTACAGTAACATATATAATCCAAGCTGGAGAAATCACCCAAATTTTTCATGGACTAACAACAACAATTTTCAGAAAGGCAATCCCAATCCTCCCCCTGGTTTTCAAAGACCACCTAGTTAGAGTTCTAAACCACAATCATCAATTGAGGACATCCTGGCAAAATTGGTAAAAGATTCTGAAGATAGAAAAAATTCATTGGACATGATTTTAAAGAATCAAGACACTACTCTCAGAAACCATGGCGCCTCAATCCACAATCTTGAGACTCAGGTTAGACAAATTGCTAAATTACTTTCAAAGAGACCTCAGGGTTCATTGCCAAGAAATACAGAGACAAATCCTCGTGAGCATGTGAAAGCAATAACCCTGAGAAGTGGTAAAGAACTCCAGTTTGAGAATCAAGTAGAAAGAGGTGAGGCATCCGCCTCAAAGGAGAAACAATCGATTGAAAATGATGAAGGAGAGCAGCCAGAGAAGTTAGTTGAGAAGAAATCATCATCATCCAAGCCGATTCCAAAATATAAACCTCCCATTCCATACCTTATAAGATTGAAGAAAGATAAGGTGGATGAGCAATATGGTAATTTTTTGGAAGTTTTTAAACAATTGCATATTAACCTTCCATTGGTAGAGGCACTGACTTAAATGCCTAGATATGCAAAGTTTCTGAAAGAATTATTGTCGAACAAGAGAAAATTGGAAGAGTTTTCTTCAGTGACTTTAGGTGGAGAATGTTCGGCAGTTATTCAGAACAAACTTCCAAAGAAGCTTAGGGACCCTGGGAGCTTCACCATCCCGTGTTTGATCGGTAACCTAACTGAGGAGAGGGCCCTAGCTGATCTTGGAGCTAGTATTAATCTCATGCCATATCAACTCTTCAAGAAGCTGGGACTTGGGGAACCAAAGCCAACCCGAATGAGCTTGCAATTGGCAGATAGATCAGTCAAATTCCCAAGAGGAGTGGTTGAGGATGTGCTAGTAAAAGTTCAGGACTTCATTTTCCCAGTAGATTTCGTCATCCTAGATATGGAAGCGGATGGGGAGATCCCACTGATTCTTGGGAGACCATTTCTAGCTACTGCAAGAGCTATCATAGATGTGGGAGACGGGAAATTGGTGTTGCGAGTGGGAAATGAGGAAGTCATAGTAAAGATGCCGGATGTTCTTAAGCACAGTTTGCAACATGATGATACTTGTTTTATAGTGGATGATCTTGATCTACCTATTTCAGAGTAAATGCAAGAATTTTTATGCAAGGATGCTTTAGAAATTTGTTTGACGAATGGGGATCAAGGAGAATCTATAGGTGCATCAGTTAAAGAGATGACTGTCAGTCTTGATGGAAGTCCTGAGTTGAAGAAGGAGGGAAGTTTCGAAGAGTTAAATCGCTCTATTATTCAGAAAGCCAAGCCCTCCACTGAAGAACCCCCTGTCTTGGAGTTAAAGCAATTTCCTGACTATCTCTAATATGCTTTCCTTGAGCAAGACTCTAAACTGCCCGTGATTATAGCCTCAGACTTAAGTTTGACCCAGAAGGATAAATTGCTGAATTTTCTTGGTCAACATAAGAAGGCTATTGCATGGAAGATGGCTGACATAAAGGGGATTAGTCCATCATTTTATACTCACAAAATTCTCTTGGAAGAAGCTGCTAAATCAGTGATTCAACCTCAACGCAGACTTAATCCAAATATGCGAGATGTGGTGAAGAAGGAAGTGATTAAACTACTTGATGCTGGAATGATTTATCCTATTTCTGATAGCACATGGGTGAGTCCAGTTCAAGTAGTTCCAAAGAAAGGAGGCATGACCGTCGTACCCAATGAGAAAAATGAGCTCATTCCCATGAGAACGGTCACAGGATGGAGAGTTTGTATTGATTACCGCAAACTCAATGATGCGACCAGAAAGGATCACTTCCCTCTCCCATTCATAGATCAAATGCTGGAACGATTGGCAGGACATTCTTATTATTGTTTCCTAGATGGAATGTCGGGTTATTTCCAGATTCCCATTGCACCTGAGGATCAAGAGAAAACAACATTCACATGTCCATTTGGTACGTTTGCATATAGGAGAATGCCTTTCGGCTTGTGTAATGCCCCTGCCACCTTCTAGAGGTGTATGCTTGCAATATTTGAAGATATGGTGGGAGAAAATATGGAGGTTTATATGGATGATTTCTCGATATATGGTGACTCCTTTGATGATTGTCTCCATCACTTGGAATTGGTTTTGAAAAGATGTGAAGATACTAATTCGGTGCTTAATTGGAAGAAATGTCATTTTATGACACAAGAGGGTATTGTCTTGGGTCATGAAATCTCCAAAGAAGGTATTGAGGTGGATGAGGCTAAGATTGAAGCAATTTCTAAACTACCTCCACCTTCATCAGTGAAAGCAATCCAAAGCTTTCCTGGTCATGCGGGATTTTATCGTTGATTTATAAAAGATTTTTCAAAAATCGCGCGACCAATGACAAAGCTTTTGGAGAAGGATGCGCCTTTAAATTTTTCTGAAGAGTGCCTCGATGCATTCAATACTCTCAAGGAGAAGCTTACCAATGCTCCAATTATGGTTGCACCGGATTGGAATCTTCCTTTTGAAATCATGTGCGATGCAAGTGATTTGGCTGTAGGTGCTGTCTTGGGGCAACGTAAAGATAAATATTTCCAACCTATTTACTATGCAAGTAAGACTCTTACCCCTGCGCAAGAGAATTATACCACAACTGAGAAAGAGTTGCTTGCAGTTGTCTTTGCGTTCGACAAATTCCGACCCTATCTCATATTATCAAAGGTTATAGTCTATACTGATCATTTCGCTTTGAAGTTTTTGCTGACCAAATAGGATGCAAAGCCACGTTTGATTAGGTGGATTTTACTCCTGCAGGAGTTTGACCAGGAGATAAGAGATAAAACGGGTGCCGAGAACCTAGCAGCTGACCACTTGTCACGCTTGGAGAATCCATTCCTGGAGAAATTGAATGAAGGAGAAATCAATGATGAATTCCTTGAGGAAAGACTGTTATCTATAAATGCAATTGACAATGGGAATGATATGCCTTGGTTTGCTGACATTGCAAATTATATGGTGGCTAAGGTTGTTCCTAACGATAGGGGATATCATCAAAAGAAGAAGATTATCAAAGATTCAAGGTATTATATTTGGGAGGATCCTTATCTGTTCAAGATTTGTGCCGATCAGATGATTAGAAGGTGTGTATCACATAAGGAAGGATGGGAAATACTTTTTCATTGTCACACCGGACCAACTGGTGGTCACCATAGTTCGAACCGAACGGCTTAAAAGGTCTTGCAATCGGGTTTTTACTGGCCCTCACTATTTAAGGATGCCCAAGACTATGTAGCCCAGTGTGACAGATGTCAAAGAACTGGAAACCTTTCAAAAAGAAATGAGATGCCTCAGCAGTATATCTTGGAGTGTGAAGTTTTTTATGTTTGGGGTATCGATTTCATGGGACCATTTCCATCTTCTTTTGGGAATAAATATGTGCTTGTAGCGGTTGATTATGTGAGTAAATGGGTAGAAGCACAAGCTCTACCGACAAATGATGCAAGGGTTGTAAAGAAATTTCTCAAAAAGCTCTTTTCTAAGTTTGGTGCCCCAAGAGCGCTTATTAGCGATAGAGGCACACATTTCTGTAATACGCAAATTGAGAAAGTGCTTAAAAGATATGGAGTAACTCATAGACTTGCAACTCCCTATCATCCCCAATCAAGTGGGCAAGTCGAGGTATCAAACCGAGAATTGAAGAGAATTTTGGAAAAATCGGTTTCTCATCATCGACGGGACTGGTCCGATAAGCTTGATGAAGCGTTGTGGGCGTATAGAACCGCCTACAAAACTCCATTAGGAACTACTCCTTATCAACTAGTCTATGGTAAGGCTTGTCATCTTCCCGTTGAGATAGAGCATAAGGAATATTGGGCTATCAAAACAGTAAATTTAGATCTTGAAGGGGCTGGAAAACATAGATTGTTGCAACTCAATGAATTGGATGAGATGAGACTTGTAGCATATGAGAACTTAGCAATCTATAAGGAAAGAGCCGAGAAGTATCATGATTCTCGCATTCAACAGCCCAAACAATTCAAGGAAGGTGATCTTGTCTTGCTCTTCAATTCTAGACTCAATTTATTCCCAGGTAAACTAAGATCGAAATGGTCCGGACCGTTCCGAGTAAGAAAAGTATTTCCCTATGGCACAATTGAGGTAGAACATCCTGAGAAGGGAATTTTTAAGGTTAATGGGCAAAGATTGAAGTTATACCTTGGAGATAGCGAGTGTTTCAAAGAGAGGGAGGAGATTAATTTCCTCATGGCATCTGCTTAATCCTGTCATACATCCTTTTCGTCTAGCTAAAGACGTTAAACAAAGCAACTTTTGAGAGGCAATTTATGCCCGATTTTCTTATTTTATTTTATTTTTTAATTGTTTTTCAATTTTATTACGTTAGCTTTATGATTAAGCATGAGTTCCTACCTTTTTGTGTTTTGTTTGTAGGTTATGGGAGTTGAAAAGGAGGTGATTGGAAAGCCTCGTGGAGTAAGGAACGTAAAAAAAAAAAGTGTGTGGAGAAACACTACACCTTGGTCATGGAGCGTATGAAGGCAAAAGAGGCGACAAAGTGGAAAAATTCCAACTGATATGCTACCACGCCCCTTGCCACGGGGGCGTGTCAATCCAGAATTGCCCACAGAGTCTACCATGCCCTATTAGCCTTGTGTTAACTTAATTTAAGGACTCATGCTTTACTTTTCTTTATTTTTCTTTCTTTTTAATTTCTGTTGTAGACTAACTTCTTTCGAGTTTTCTTCTTTGTATAGTTTTCTAGATTTTAATATTACAGCAATCGGAAGATTCACACAATGCTTGAATGTTGGAGCTACTACACAACATATGGTTTTGATCGAGCACTTGATGAATAGCAACATCGAATTCAGGGGAGCACTAGTTCTTTTTATTACCTTTTCTATCTTAATTTTTCTCTACTTAATGCTCTTTCCTTGTCTGATTTTTATTGCAAGTATAGACATTGAGGACAATGTCTAACTTAAGTGTGGGGGAGGGGTATTAAATAAGATGTATAAAGGGAAAAAGGAGAACTAGGTGTGTATGTGCGATTATCGATATAGAAAGTGGAAATTTTTCAAAATTCTTCCAATTTTCTGTCAAAATTCCTCCTACATTTTCTATGTTGCTAGAATTCTAGCTGCATTTGAGGAGTGTTTTAGCATTCAATGATTGAATTCCTCAAAAAGAATGTCATGCAATTCACTCCTGTTTTTGCATTGAATTTTTTCATACTTGATCAAACTTATAGAATAAAAATCTTTGTGAAGCAAGTTTACTTGTTATTTAAAGGTAGAATTCAAAGTTAGGAATTGAACTAAGGTACTTAGCAAAATGTTAATTGGCTTGATTTCTAAGTTACTTAGAAATATATTTTCTCATCAAAAGTCTTGAGAGTTAATCAATCCATAATGAAAGGGTAAATGAAGTAATTCTCTTGTTGATCTTTCTTAAGAGACCTTCTAAGAAAAGTTTAAGTCGAAATAAGATATCTTAGTTAGTGCGGGCTGGTTTTGGTCTCTTAGAAGAGCGAAGTTTGACCCTGCTACTAGCTAAACAAATCAGTTAGAGTAATGGAGGTTCGATGGGGTCCCTTTAAAACTTGGTCACCTAAGGTCGTCTGGCCTGGGATCGACCGACCGAGCAAATTACTCTAAAAAAAAAAGTGAAAAAAAAGAGGGGGTAAGTTCTTGAAACTCGAGTGATTAAGTTCGTAGGGACGCCTTCAATTGAAGGGATAACGTCTGTTAACTTGGGTGACGAGCCCGGGATTATCGACTGAAAGCTTGCTACATGGGTTTTGGGATCATAAATAAATAAATGAAACTTTTGGGAAGGTCTATCAAAGGAAGAGGAATCCAGGGGAATCTCGGATGCAAAATACTTTCATGATGGAGTAATTCGCTTAGAGAGATGGATGAGGAGGCTATACACTCTGAAATAGCTAATTGAAATGAGCCAAATCTCCTTTTGTTTTGATTTGAAAGCTGTTATAAAAGATAAAGGTAGAAGCTTACTTTACTTTGAATAATTTTAAAACTTTGACTAAAGTATCTCTAGTTCAATATTGCAGGACAAGGTGAGGAGTACATTCATTCAATTGAGGAGTTCTATTGGATGTTAAACATGATCATTGATGAATGCTAATATTCTAGCCCGCTATGTTTGGAAATATGAAGTCCCCATTTTTTAATGTATGGTCTTTAAAATTGCTTTGCTTGGGGACAAGCAAAGATTCAAGTGTGGGGGAATTTGATAATCGACATAAAACTCCAAATTCTAGGAAGATTTTAAGTTGATAATTAATAAAAAAATCATCCTAAATTGATGCTTCATCAAGGAATATGTTGCTTTCAGGTGTAATGAAGATCATTGAAAGAAATTGAGAAGAAAACAACAAAGAGAAAGGAAGAAGAGCATCTCCCCTGCCTGCCATGCCCCCATATCAGGGGCATAAGAACAGCAGGCCACCACCACGCCCCCATATGAATAGCAGGCCACCACCACACCCCCATATCGGGGGGCGTATGGAAGAGAAATCAGGAACAGAAGCTACCACGCCCCTTGCCACGGGGCGTGGTAGAGGGCGTATGGATCCAGAAGGAAAAGATAAAGCCACCACGCCCCTGATATGGGGGCGTGGCATCTTCAAAAGACGACCAGAGACCACCACGCCCTTTGCCACGGGGCGTGGTGAGGGGCGTATGGAGCCCCGACACATTTTCTCTAATGTTTCTGTCTCCTCCAATGCTAGCACATATATATAAGACGAAGAGGAGAGAGAGAGAAAAAAAAAGACGATAGACCTAGGGTTTTATAATACACTTCTCTTCATTTTCCTCTCTTTCTTTAGTTTTCTACTCAACAATCCAAGGAGATCCAAGCAAGGCATTCAAGATTCAATCTATCCGGGTTGTAATCATGAACTCTAGTTTCTCTTCATGTATTTGTTCTTTCATTGTTAGGTCTATAGAAGAGTAAACCTAGACTTAGATCTCATTTGAACTATTTTGTCATATGATGAAGATATGATTTAATTGATGTTCTTTTGTTCCATTACATGTGCTGCATAATTATCTTAGATTCATATTTCCAGAATATGAGTTTATGCTTAATATCATTTGAGTTGATTGAGAAATCGCTTTTATGATTAGATTTATGTTTTGGATGAGATTTTCTCATGTTTCTAGAGATAGAATATCGAAAATCTTCTGTTGAACATTCATTCGAATCGAGTTCTTATGCTTCATGCGATTCTAGATTGCTATTAATTGAGGAGAGATCCTAATTGATAAATCTAGGATTAGATAAGTAATTTTCTTGAGAAAGTAATTATCTTGCTTCTTGGAACTTAACAGCTTAAGAACTTAGAAACATTAATCCTTAGCTTCTAATGATTTATTTGACAATATAGGTATATAATGAGATCTAGGTTGTTTTGTTATAGGATTGAATCTTGTGTTGTTGAAGTAGCTTTAGTTTAAATTCTAGATTGTTGACTACTTTCATTTTTTATACACCTCATCTTAATTTAACGGTTAGATAATAGGGAAATAGCTAATACTAGTAATTAGTAACCTTCTCTCTATGGGACGACCCTGTACTTAACACTATATTACGCCTACGGTAGGTACACTTGCCTTTTGCAACGTAGTTAGAATTAGGAACAAGCATTATAAATATTAAAACTACGGTTGGCAACGATCAGTCTCCAAACATTGAGACAAGGTAGCAAAACTGTAGATGAGTATGTCCAAGAATTTGAGACATTGATAATTCGATGTGGAGTTGTTGAACCTCCTAAACAAACGATGGCACAATTTGTGTCGGGTCTAAAATATGAGTTTACTTGTATAGTTGAACTGCAGCAATATGACACCTTTGATGAAGTTATCTAACTAGCCTTGAAAGTTGAGAGACAGAGGCATTATAATCCTTATAAAGCAGCGAGTAACAAGTATAGATCCTCTAATATACTGTATGAGTCAAACAGTAAAAATGTTGATAAGTGGGGATATGGTAAGAATGTAGAAGAGAATGCAGCTATTCTAGATGTTAGAGGGGAGAAAGAATTTTCAAGAAAGGGGAAAGTAGTTGCTAGGATTAAAAATAAATAGATAACAGCCTGTTCATCAGGAGGAAAGACTCGTCAAATCAAATGCTTCAAATGTTTGGGTTTTAGACATATGACTGCTCAATGTCTAAATTGAAGGGTAATGATCACTATGGAGGTGGAGAGTGAGGATGATAAGGAAGAGATGCATGAGCCAATAGATTTGTCAATAGTATTAGATGAGTATTATGGGGATGCAAATGCTGAGGTGCATGAAGATAGAGGGAATTGTCAGTATTTGGCTATCAATTCGTTGTGCAAGGTGATGACTACTTTTCTTGCTAATGAGGAAGAACAGAGAGAGAACCTATTCCATATTTCTTGTAGGGTCTAAGGTAACCTTTCTGCTTTTATTATTGATGCTAGTAGTTGCACCAATGTAGCAGCTGCTTCATTAGTTAATAAATTGAAACTAGTCACTACTCCACACCCTAAGCCATATAATGCACCAGTTGAATGAACAAGGCAATCTGTATGTTACTCAAAGGGCTAAAGTTCCATTTAGCATAGGAGAGAGGTACCTTGATGAGATTGTTTGTGATATTCTTCCTATATGTGCATCACACATACTACTAGGCAAACCAGGGTTATATGATATGAGGGTATTGCTTGATAGGTTCAAGAACACCTATGTGTTCCAGAAAGATGGCAAGCGAATTGTGTTGAATCCCATGTCACCAACTGAAGTACAAGAGGCATAGAGACAAATCAATAAAACCATAAAAAAGAAGACTTTATTTGTGGGACAGCAAGAGCTGGAAGAGGCAATTCAGGGAGAGACCAGTGTATCTATTGCAGATGAAATATATGTTAGAGGTTGATGGGCAAGAACAGTTAAATCCTATTGTAAACCAAGTGCTAGATGAGTACATGGATATATTCCCTGATGAATTGCTTGTGGGATTACCACTAGTGAGAGGCATTGAGCATGCGAATGATTTACAACCTAGGTCAGTCTTGCTAAACTAGTCTACATATCACATAAATCCTCAAAAAGCTAAAGAATTGAAGCGACAGGTAGATAAACTGGTAAAAAGGGGTTTTGTCAAAGAGAGTAATAGTCCTTTTGTTGTTCCTGCACTTTTTGTTCCAAAGAAGGATGGTACATGGTGCATGTGCATTGACAGCAAAGCCATCAATAAAATTACCATCAACTATAGGTACCCCATTCCTAGACTTAATGATATGTTGGATGAACTAAATGATGCACAAGTATTCTCTAAAGTTGACCTTAAAAGCAGATATCACCAAATTCGTATAAAGGTTGGAGATGAATGGAAGATCGCTTTTAAGACACGACATAGTTTGTATGAGTAAATGGTCATACCATTTGGATTAACCAATGCTCCGAATACTTTCATGCGACTTATGAATCATGTCATGAAGGAATTTTTGGGAAAATTTGTTGTAGTATATTTTGATGACATTCTAATTTTCAGTAGAGACATGGAAAGTCATGTTCAACATTTGCAGGTAGTCTTTTCAGTCTTGTAGGATCAAAGGTTGTATGGGAATATCAAGAAGTGTTCATTCTATCAGTCAGAGGTAACATTTCTTAGCTTTATTGTGACTAGTTTTGGTGTGAGAGCTAATGAAGAAAAAGTTAAGGTCATCATGGAGTGGCTAACACCATAATCAATAGCTGAGGTGAGGAGTTTTCATGGTTTGGCTTCTTTCTATAGAAGATTTGTTAGAAATTTCAGTAGCATTGTGAGTCCACTAACTAAATTGACTAAAAAGAATATTCATTTTGTATGGGGAAAATGGGCTCAGAAGAGTTTTGAAGAGGTTAAGGCTAGATTCACTAGTGCTCCAGCGTTAGCATTGCCAGATTTTAACAAAAATTTTAAACTGGAATGTAATACCTCAGGGATAGGTATTGGTGTAGTGTTGATGTAAAATAGAAGACCTATAGCATATTTCAGTGAGAAACTAAGTGGTGCACCTTTGAACTATTCAGTATATGATAAGGAGTTTTATTCCTCAATGCATGCTTCGATGTCTTCGTAACACTATCTCTTCCCTAAGAAGTTTATTATCTATACAAACCAAAAATCGTTGAAGCACTTCAAAAGCCAACAACATTTATCTAAATGACAAGCAAAATGGGTGGAATTTCTAAAGATCTTCGCTTATGTGATTAAGTACAAAAAAGGGAGTACAAATATTGTAGCTAATGCATTATCATGCAGGTATCTCTTTAGTCAAAGTTGCTTGGGTTTAAATTAATGAAGGAATAATATGTTGATGATGATCACCTGAAATTGATTGTTGAGCGATGTTCTAGAGGAAGTATAGTAGATGGTTATTGATCCACGCAAAAAGAGATATAAAATGAGCGTGAATAAATACCGACAAGAGTACCGGATCGGATCAAGTAATATAATGAGAGAAGGGTGTCGAACCATGAAGATTGATTAAGTAATAGACCTATATCAATTTCTATTATTATTTAGGCAATGATATTTGATGAGAATCAAATATGAATGAATTATACTAAATGCGCAAAAAAGGGAATTGTGTTTAAAAAAAGATGAATTGATGGTGGGAAATTAGAATCCTCCTTAATTCTACTAATCATATTGCCTTCATTTTATAATAACTCATAGCTATATGGATTTTCACAAGAAATTGACAAAACCTTAATCATTTTTCAAGTTTTAAAGTAACATTACCACAATTTAATTTAATAGCTCCCGCTAATTAAAATCAATGGAGGATTCTAATTCACAATCATAAATTTCCCAATTATATGATTGCCTAATATCTTTAAAATAATTTCTCCTAATCCCTTAGTGAAAAATTTAATAAAAATATTACATGAAACAAATAGGTCAATTTCTAATAAAATTCAATAACGCTGCTTCCGCATGAATTATTAAATCTTACTTAGGAATTCCTAATAAATCCTAAATTTCTCTTTCGAGTCATTTAAATTCCTATACATTGATTTCAATTACAAAATACAATTCACAGTAGGACTTCTTATATGAAAATTCCGTTTATCTATATGTCCTATAACATAAATACAATCATCATTTTAGTTTGAATTATGGCTTCATCATGTTTCCCACAAGGATGATTTAGAACATTATGGTATGGATTGCATAAGAACAATTGAAGTAAATAAGTGCAATGGAATTCATATTAAATAATAAAAATAAACTGATAAATGGCATAGAAGAAAATTAAATAAATGAAAAAATTGCTATAATCTTTAAGAGTTTGTAAAACTTCAATCTTCCGAAATGATTCCTAAAATTCTTCAATTGAAAGCAAACTTTAATAACATTCTTTCTTCAAACTAAAATTTAGAATAACATGAAATATAAAAGAATTTAAAGAGAAGATAAAAATCCTAAAGCTCCCAAGGGAATTCTAATTATTCGAAAGATCCAAAAACAAGGATGCTCCCCAAGGTTCACACAAAGAGTCTATTTATAGATCCAAAGAGGAGGAGGATTGATACGAACCACGCCAATGTGTGACGAAACCCAATACCAATACGTTCGGAATTGCTACCCAAGATGCCAAACACACTTAGGTGGAAACCGCGACCCGTTGCCTATAAGTGAGACAAGAACCTTGGTATAATATGTAGACGCCACAATCAGGATGAAAGACCGATTGATAAGTCGGGATGAACGCCATGGAATAAAAATCCGATAAGTTCTAGAGTAGTTCTTTAAAGAACCAAGAGAGGAATTCTCTCAAAAGTGTTTTCAAACTTGTATGTTATATGTTCTCTATTCTATCTGTTCTAAACCCTAGGAGCTTTATAGTAGGGTTTACAATTCGTAACAATAAAGGCCCAAAATGACATAACATCATTAAGTTACGTAAAAATAACAAAACAAGGACGTAAAGGCTAGTGGCGTATGAGTGAAGGCTGGCAGCGTTGAAATGAAGGCCGGCGGCCTTAAAGCTGGCATTGGATATATACACGGTCGTATACTTCTAGACGTGTATCTTTCTGTGGAAATTCTTGACACCATACACGGCCGTGCCTTTGAACCGTGTATACGACCATATATGATTCTGTGTAACCTCCAGACTCCTACACGGCCGTGCCTTGTAAAGAGACGCCCTCTTCAACCCGTATCTGTTATAACTTGTACAAGAGCAAGGGCATTCCCATAGTTGTTCCAATCCTTTCCAACTTCATGATTGCTCCAATCCTTTCTGGCTTCGTGGACATCCTTTATCAACCCGTTAAGTGCTTCCTTGAATCATTTTGCTCGAGTTCTTGTGATCGGTCCAGGTGGCACTTCAAGAGGATCCACATGCCATCTTCTGGCTTGACTCCCATCATAGATCTCATCATTCCCATCCTCTTGAAAAGGATTTGTCCTCAAATCGTCGCCTACATCAAAAGGACTCAAATCAGTAACATTAAATGTAGCACTTACTTGATATTCACCTGGTAAATCTATCTTATATGCATTATCATTGATGCGCTCAAGAATTTGAAATGGTCCATCGCCTTTAGGAAGTAGTTTAGATCGACGCTACATAGGAAACCGCTCTTTGCGCATGTGAACCCAAACCCAATCTCCAGGTTCAAAGAAAGCTTATCGACGACCCTTGTTGGCTTGTTTCACATACTGCTCTGTTCTTCGCTCAATGTTTAGCCTTGCCTTCTCATGGATCTATTTAACAAATTCTGCTTTCTTCTTGCCATCTAGATTAACATACTCAGAAATAGGTAAAGGTGATAAATCCAAAGGAGTTAGTGGATTAAAACCATACACAATTTCAAAAGGAGTAAACTTAGTAGCAGAATGCATTGTGCGATTATAGGCAAATTCAACATGCGGCAAACAATCCTCCTAACTTTTAATGTTCTTTTTAATGACAACTCTTAACAAAGTAGATAAAGTTCGATTTACTACCTCAGTTTGACCATCATTCTGTGGATGACAAGTAGTAGAAAACAATAACTTAGTTTCTAACTTAGCCCACAAGGTCTTCCAGAAGTAGCTCAAGAACTTAGAATCTCTATCTGATACGATTGTTCTAGGCATACCATGTAATCTCACGACTTCCCTAAAGAACAAATTAGCAATACTCCAAGCATCATCTGTTTTGTGACAAGGAATGAAATGTGCCATTTCAGAGAATCTATCCACAACTACAAAAATAGAATCTCGACCATGTCTAGACCTGGGTAATCCTAACACAAAATCCATGGAAATATCTACCCAAGGCTCATGAGTAATGGGAAGTGGGGTATAAAGCCCTTGAGGTTGGACTCTAGATTTTGCTTGCTTACACGTGACACATCGCTCACAAATCCTCTCAACATCTCGTTTCATGTGAGGCCAATAGAAGTGTTCCTGCAATACCCCTAAGGTTTTAGCTACTCCAAAATGTCCCATTAAACCTCCTCCATAAGACTCCCTCACTAGTAATTCTCTTAAAGAACAAATTGGAATGCATAGTTTACTCTCCCTAAACAAGAATCCTTCATGTTTATAAAATTTACCATGACCACTCTTCTCATACTGCACATACTCCTCACAAAAATCTCGATCAGTAGCATACAATTCCTTAATGTGCTCAAAACCAAACAGTCTAGAACTAAGAGTAGAGATAAGAGCATACCTTCTAGAAAGTGCATCAGCAATGACATTCTCTTTACCTTGCTTGTAGTGGATGACATAGGGAAATGTTTCGATGAACTCCACCCAACAAGCATGCCTTTTGTTTAGCTTATATTGTCCCTTCAAGTACTTCAAGGATTCATGGTCAGTGTGGATCACGAACTCTTTTGGCCAAAGATAGTGTTGTCAAGTCTCCAGTGCTCGAACCAAGGCATATAACTCCTTGTCATAAGTAGGGTAGTTCAAGGTTGAACCACTTAGCTTCTCGCTAAAGAATGCAATTGGTCTTCTCTCTTGCATGAGCACTGCTCCAATACCTAATCCTGAAGCATCACACTCAATTTCAAACGTTTTAGAGAAATTAGGTAAAGCAAGTAATGGCGCTTGAGTCAGCTTATTTTTAAGCGTCTGAAAGGCCTTCTCTTGTTGCTCTCCCCATCTAAACCCCACGTTCTTCTTAATTACCTCTGTAAGTGGTGCTGCGATGGTGCTGAAATCCTTCACAAATCTCCTGTAAAAACTCGTTAGTCAATGGAAACTGCACACATTACTTACATTAGTTAGACTAGGCCATTCTTGGATCGCACGAATCTTTTCTTCATCAACCTGTATTCCCTGTGCACTAACAACAAAACCAAGAAACACAAGTTTGTCTGTGCAAAAAGTGCACTTCTTGAGGTTAGCATATAATTGCTCATTTCGAAGCACTTCTAAAACATCCCTCAAGTGAGATATATGGTCTTCCAAACTCTTGCTATAAATGAGGATATCATCAAAATAGACAACCACAAATTTGCCAATAAAAGTCCTCAAAACATGGTTCATAAGTCTCATAAAAGTACTAGGTGCATTAGTTAAACCGAAAGGCATTACTAACCACTCATGCAATCCATATTTTGTCTTAAATGCGGTTTTCCATTCATCACCTTCTTTCATTCTGATTTGGTGATATCCGCTTTTCAAATCAATTTTGGAAAAGACACTAGACCCATGTAACTCATCTAACATGTCATCTAAGCGAGGAATGGGATGACGATACTTTACCGTGATGTTGTTGATGGCGCGGCAGTCAACACACATTCTCCATGACCCATCCTTTTTAGGCACCAAAATCACAGGCACTGCACATGGGCTCATGCTTTCTCTCACATACCCCTTCTCCATTAATTCATTGACTTGCCTTTGGAGTTCCTTTGTCTCCTCCGGATTGCTCCTATAAGCTGGTTTGTTTGGAATCGATGCTCCGGGTACAAGGTCAATCTGGTGCTCAATACCACGAATAGGTGGTAATCCCTTTGGAACCTCCTCAGGGAAGACATCTTCAAAGTCCTGCACAATAGACACAACCACACTAGGCAAAGAGTTAAATAGTTCGTTAGTATTCAAATAAGTTTCCTTAAAAACCAGCAACAACATAGGTTGCTTCATCACTAACACTCTCCTCACTACACTCGCTCTTGCCACACAACTCTCCTTTTGCAAGGCTGCACTCTCCTTTTCACTCACCACCAAAGTTGATCCCCCTTTAACTTGGTCTCTCACACTCTTTCCAGCCTTCCTCTCTTTTTCCTTTTGATATCGACTTTTGTGTTCCTTTTCTTTTTCTCTGTCTTTTGCTCTCTCACTCTCCCTCTGTTTTTCACTCACCATATATTTTGCAAAAGACTGTTGTAGCTGCAACTGATCCTCATACACCTATTTAGGTGTTAAGGGTTTAAGATTAAAGCTTTTCCCTTGGTGAACAAGCGTATACTTGTTAGAAAAGCCATCATGAACAACCTTCCTATCAAATTGCCATGGCCTCCCCAACAACACATGACATGCTTGCATCGGCACTACATCACATAGCACCTCATCCTCATACCTACCGATGCGAAAAGCAATCAAGGCTTGCTTACTCACCTTAGTCTCACCACTATCATTCAGCCACTGTAATTTATATGGACTAGGGTGTTTAGTAGTCTTGAGTCCCAGCCTCTCGACAATAAAATTACTCACCACATTAGTTCAACTTCCTCCATCAATGATCAAACTGCAAATATGATCACCTAGATAACATCTAGTATGAAAGATATTCTCTCTTTGCACCTCCTCTTCTTCCTTCACCTGCACAGTCAAAGCTCGCTTCACTACTGCCACTAACTTCCCTACTACAAGCTCCTCGCCATCACTAGTGTCATCTAATGGAGGCATATCATCCTCTTCACTATCCCCCTCAGTTTCATACTCACCATCATCACGCAAAATCATCACACGCCTATTCGGACATTGACTAGCAATATGGCCTCTACCTTGGTATTTAAAACATCTAATGTCACGATTTTTAGGAGTAGAAGAATCAAGTTTACCTTGGTTACTAGGAGTAGAACCCGCTTGCCTCTGCTCTCCTTTTGGTTTGGTGGGTAAAGGCTTTTCTTCCTTCTTCCATTGGTTAGTCTTCCAGGCAGATGAACCAGCACCCTGTTGAAACCGTGCAGTACTACTACCTTTCCTCCTATGTTGGTTCTCAACCTTTATAGCCATATGAACCATATCTTCCAATTCTACATAATGCTGCAATTCCATGACATTTTGAATTTCTCTATTCAATCCAGCAAGAAACCTAACCATGGTAGCCTCTCTATCCTCCTCTACATTCGCCCTGATCATCGTAACTTCCATCTCCTTGAAATACTCATCTACACTTCGGCTTCCCTCTTAAGAGTTTGCAATTTGTTGTGCAATTCACGATAGTAATATGTAGGCACAAACCGCTTCTTCATAACCCTCTTCATCTCTTCCCAAGACTCAATAGGTGGTTCGCCACTCCTTCTTCTATTCAACATTAGTTGATCCCACCATACTATGGCATAATCCAAAAATTCAATGGCAGCAAGTTTCACTTTTTTTCTCCCACTATAGTTATGACAATCAAACACCATCTCTAACTTCTTTTCCCACTCTAAGTACTCCTCAGGATCATTCTTCCCTTAGAAAGGAGGAATCTTCATCTTTATACTACTCAATTGATTATCTTCTCCATTCTTATCTCCTCTATCTTCCCAATCCCTAGTTCCTCTATTCCTACCACTATAACCTCTACAACTCCCAACAGAAGGTTCATCAAATTCATCATCAGACATTCCATCTCCACCCCTTTGTACTCTCCTAGAACAACTCTCCCTCTTACGCCCTTGGAAGACGTTTTTAGATTGCTCTAGTCTTTGTTCCACCGTCTCATGAATTTGTTCCATGCCCTCCTAAAACATCCTCTTCATCTCACCCCTCATCGCCTCAATCACTAACCTAGCATCAAACCTTCCCCTCTCACTTTCAAGAGAATGTTGCCTCGACATGGTTCCTGCAAAAAAAAGGTTAGCACGAACACAAATATATATATGATTAAGCCTCACGATACACTCCCTTACGTGTTTCGCTCAAAGGATGATATCACATAGTCACTCGTGTATTCTCACAAGCAATAATGATATCAATTCACCAATTCCTCTTCTCAATTCTCTCGGAACTAACCCAAACTACACCAATTCCCTTCCGTAGAATTCAAAAAAACTCTAGGGCTCGAAATTTTCCTCTTTTTTCTTTCCAATTTTTTTTGTTGCCTTTGTTTGTTGCTCTTGATCACGTTCCTTTGTTTTTTTTTTTTTTTTTGGTAACAAAGTTGAATAGTAGGTACTACACTTTTCAATAGACAATTAACACTATGAAATTGAATACGAACAATTGATATGAACGATTGGAGTTAGGGTTTTGATGTTACCTTCCTCAAACCGAACTGATGTTTTAACAAACCTGGGCTCTGATACCAAACTAATACAAGCCACGCCAACGTGTGACGAAACCCAATACCAATACGTTCGGAATTGCTACCCAAGATGCCAAACACACTCAAGTGGAAACCGCGACCCGTTGCTTATAAGTGAGACAAGAACCTTGGTATAATATGTAGACGCCACAATCGGGATGAAAGACCGATTGATAAGTCGGGATGAACGCCACGGAATAAAAATCCGATAAGTTCTAGAGTAGTTCTTTAAAGAACCAAGAGAGGAATTCTCTCAAAAGTGTTTTCAAACTTATATGTTGTATGTTCTCTATTCTATCTGTTCTAAACCCTAGGAGCTTTATAGTAGGGTTTACAATTCGTAACAATAAAGGCCCAAAACGACATAACATCATTAAGTTGCATAAAAATAACAAAACAGGGATGTAAAGGCCGGCGGAGTATGAGTGAAGGTCGGCGGCGTTGAAATGAAGGCCGGTGGCCTTGGAGCTGGCGTTGGATATATACACGGCCCTGTACTTCTAGACGTGTATCTTTCTATGGAAATTCTTGACACCATACACGGCCGTGCCTTTGAACCGTGTATACGACCATGTATGATTCTATGTAACCTCCAGACTCTTACACGGTCGTGCCTTGTAAAGACACGCCCTCTTCAACCCGTATCCGTTATGACTTGTACAAGAGCAAGGGCATTCCCATGGTTGTTCCAATCCTTTCCAACTCCATGATTGCTCCAATCCTTTCCAGCTTTGTGGACATCCTTTATCAACCCGTTAAGTGCTTCCTTGAATCGTTTTGCTCGAGTTCTTGTGATCGGTCCAGGTAGCACTTCAAGAGGATCCACATGCCATTTTCTGGCTTGACTCCCATCATGGATCTCATCAAGGATAAGGCTAATCTGATGAGGAATTGAGTCAACAAATCAATCAAGATAAGATTTTGGAGAGATTTTCGTATGGACATCCGAGAAACAGTCAAAGTCGGCGGTTTTGAATGTAGGCTGGCTCAAGGCCAGCGGCTTTGATGGTTTTTTTTTTTTTCTTATGCTGGCCGCCTTTAGTAGTAAGCCGACTTAAGGCTGGCAGCCTTCAATGCAATTCTTCACTTGCTTCTTCAATTTTGTGAAAAACTCCTCCAATTAACTTGTAATTTACTTTTAGGTCCTCAAAACCTGAATTTTCACGATAAACACCATTAAATATCATTTCTTTATATTTTCTAATAATATTGAAATAGATTTAATATAAATCAAGAAGAAAATATAAGTATAATGTGATCTTATTAGTTATTATATGATAGATGGTTTTCTATATAGAGTAGGAAAGTTGTGTATACCCTATGGTTCTGTGAGGGAGTTGTTGGTACGGGAAGCTCTTGCTAGAGGATTATCGGGACACTTTAGTGAGAAGAAGACCTTAGAGTTGTTAAAAGAACATTTTTACTGGAGAGGTATGTTGAAAGATGTACACAAGGTTTTAGAAAGATGTGGGGTTTGTAAGAGGGCGAAAGGAAAGAAGGAAGCTTAGGGTGAATATATGCCTTTACCTCTACCTACACAGCCATAGATTGACATCAGTATGGATTTTTTCTTAGGTCTTCCCAGGACACATGGAGGCAAGACTCCATCATGGTAGTTGTCAACCGCTTCAATAAAATGTCCCACTTCATACCTTGCCACAAAACAGATGACACACTCTTTATTGCTAACCTTTTTGTATAGGAAATTGTAATATCACATGGTGTTTAACATAACATAGTGTCTAACAAAGACACTAAGTTTCTCAACTTCTTTTATAAGACACTTTGGAAACGAATTGGTACTAAACTCATGTATAGTACATCTTGTCACCCTCAGACTGATAGGAATCAAAATTCGACAAGACCTATCATTAGGGCAAGAACTAAAGGATTTCAAATCTTGGCGATGAGGACCCATTTTGAGCAAATCAACCTTGGAATTATTCATTTACTAACCTCTTTTATCTTATTCATGTATTATATATTCCAACAGGCATACTTATCAGGCTTTACAAGGCGATAGACCAACTCACTAAAACTCAGCTTGTGGGTTATCCATGGACCGACCTAAACGGGTGATGAGCTGGGCCGACGAATCCTATGGAAGACCGGCATCCTGAAGACCAATTTCTTTTATATATTTTCCATTTGCATGGACTATTTTATGTTGTATTTTCTTTTAGGACACTTTCATTTTTTATTGTAATTTCCATTTAGGACCGAGCACCTTAAAAGTGGCATAGTTGTAATTTTTGTCCATTTTCTAACCCTAGGGGTAGCAAGTATAAATACTTGCTTATATTAGGGTTTGAGGAGGCCATTTTTGCATATTTGAAACATACACTTTACGTGTGGAATTAGGGTTCTTCCTAGTTCATTTTCTCTTATCAATTTCAATCCCAAGAATTAGAATTGTGGCGAGTGCAACAAGGGGAAATTGTGAGTCATATCAATTCTTTCTTTGTTGTTTTTCATTTCATCTCTAGTGGGTCATATCTAAGGTTGAATTGAAAGTTTCTTGGTCATATTTTTTATTGCATTTGTGATCAATTATCTTGTTTAGGGTTGATTACTTTAGTACTTGATATTTCATCCCATTGGTGGCGTGAATTTGTGCTTGTGTTGGAAGAGGATATATCACGGTTTTGGTGCTTTTCTTCTCCATATAATTCACGTGGAATTCACTTGAATTTATTGTTATTTAGTGAAGTTGATCATTATTAGATGTTAATTGCATCTTTGAACCATTGGATTGCATCAAATTTTCATTAGGGTTCACGCAAATTCCATTTCTATTGGACCAGTTTGTATGTGAGTTGAGGATTGTTTTCTTTTATTCATTTGATTGTGCATGGACTTGGTTTTGAGCACATCATCTTTTGGTATCAGAGCACAAGTTAAGAGAAGGGATTAAGTGTTGGTTGAATTCTTGATCATCACGCTCAATTAGGGTTCTTCATATTGTGAACCGAAATTGTGTATTGTGAATTAAGTTGTGAAATTGTCTTGATTGAGAATTGAATTTGCTGCTTGTTGAAGTTAAATTGAAGGACTTGTTGTAGCTTCTTGTGGTTGATCATTCTCATGGAAGGGAAGAAGAGTAGAAGTGTGTTATTAATTCAAATTTTCGAATTTGAAATTTACCCATCCATACCGTGATTAACTTGTTGTTTAAAGAAGCTTGTGGAGTGTGTTGTGTGAATCCTTTGTGCAATTTGGAATTGGAGGAGTGTAATTTTCCATATTTGCATTGTGTGGATAGTAGGGAATCTATTTGAATTCAAACACATCAATTAAGTTGAGGAGTTAATGAGTGTTTGTTTGAATTTGAAAATCATTTCTTACCAATTGTGGAAGGATTGTAATTAGTGAAGTGGTTGAATTTCAAATTTGAATTGCTGCCTATTTGTGTAAAGTTGCTGTTAGAACTTGTGGGAAGTGGAGTACATTTTGTTATTATTGCCATGGAAGTGGAGTACATTTTGTTGTTGTTGCCATTTGTTATTATTGCCGTGGAAGTGGAGTACATTTTGTTGTTGTTGCCGTGGAAGTGGAGTACATTTTGTTGTTGTTGCCGTGGAAGTGGAGTCTTACACCATGAGTGAAGGAAGTGTGTGTGTGGCATTGTGTTTGTGTGTTAGTGAAGGGTATATATGTGTGGCGTTATGTGTGTATGTTGATTGAAGGAATTGCAACGTGGTGTCTTTAAGCTTGCTGTGAGGAAGAGTAGTGTTTCTTTGTGATCATTTGTGATCACTTGGAAAAAATGGAAAATTAAAAAAGAAAAAAAAAAAAGAAGAGCAAATGGAGAGTTGATGATTTCGGAATTGTAGTTTGAATTTTGAAAGCAAAGAAGAGTGAATGAAGTGTTGATGATTTTGGAATTGTTGTTGTCTTTTACCATTTCCATATTTGAAGAGTGTGGAGAAAAGGAAATTATTTCAAATTCAAACACCATTTTTAAGTTGAAAGAAATTATTGTGTGATAGTTGAGTAAATGATTATTTGAATTTGAATTTTCTTCTTACTATTTGTAGAAGAGGTTGCATTTAAAGTGGAATTTGAATTTGTTGTTGCCTTGTTTATAAGTGGCGGTGTGAAGTGAGTTGTTGTGAGTGGCCAATTGGAGTTGTATTGTGAAGGAGTGTTGCAACGTGAAGTAAGTTGTGGTGAAGATAGTGCACCATAAGTAAATTGTTAATTGTGTGTGTATATGTGGTGGAGTGAATGTGTAAGTAAGGGAATTGCCACTTGTGAATTTGTGCACTTGTGTGTAGTGTAAGGTGTTGCACATTGTGGTTATTTGAAGTGTGAAATCAAGGCAAGAAAAAGAAGGTTGAGTAGTGGAATTTAAAATTCAAACAAATCATTAAAGTGTAAAAGTAATTGAACTAGTTACTTAAACACTTGTTGTTGAATTTAATTCTATCTACTTGAAAGTAATTGAGTGTACTTCATTTGTGGCTTGGTTATGTACTTGAACCTTGGAAGTGTGAAGGTAATTATTGTATTGTTGGATTTGAGCACAATCATGTCTAGTGAAATGTTTCATTATGCTAATGTATTGCGTTGGACATTGACTACATTTACTACTAAGGATGACGAACAAAGGGAAAACTTGTTCCATACTTCTTGTAGGGTATAAGGAAATTTATGTGTCCTTATAGTTGATGATGGTAGTTGTACCAATGTGGTAGCAACATCGTTAGTATCGAAACTAAAACTTGCTACTACTCCACATCCTGAACCGTATACATTGCATTGGCTTAATGATCAGGAGAGTTTGCATGTGACCCAAAGAGCTAGGGTACCATTCAATGTAGGGGATAAATACTTTGATGAGATTAAGTGTGATATTTTGCCTATGTGTATATCCCATATATTGCTTGCTAGGCCTTGGTTATATGACAGGAGGGTTTTACATGATGGCTTTAAGAATACTTATGTATTCCAGAAGGAGGGAAAATGAATTATTCTGAATCTGATGTCGCCTTCAGAGGTTCAAAGGGTTCAGCAACAAATCAGTAGACCATTAGTGGGCCATGAGCAGTCGAACCAACCTTTAGAGGATCCTGATGATCATAGTCAGATGAGCATACTACCAGAGGACCAAACTGTTTAGGGTCGGTTATGTTCTCCTTCAAAGATACTAGAGGTTCATGAGCAGTTGAGTAAACCATTAAAGGATTCTGAGGATCAGAGTCAGATGAGTCTATCATCAGAAAGCCAGAATGTTCAGAGACAGTTGTGTTCACCTTCAGAGGTTTCAAAGGGTAATGAGCAGTTGGGCCAACCATTAGAAGACCATGACGATCAGCAACATACAGATGAGTTAGAAAAGGAGGAAACAATATTAGTGAAATGGGTTGAGATAAGGGATACCTCAGTGGATAATGGGTCATTATTTGTGTTGCAAATGAGATACATCCTGGAAATGGAGGAGAGAAAACAATCACCACCTGTAATATTTCAGATATTGGGATTCTGCAAAGATACTTCTTCAGATGGATTGCTAGGAGAAAACAAAGTCTCTATTGCATTTGATCTGCCAAATTTGAAGACAAATCTTTTTGAGGCCCGAGGAGATGATAGGAATCAAAATCCGACAAGACCTATCATTAAGGCAAGAACTAAAGGATTTCAAATATTGGCGATAAGGACCCATTTTGAGTAAATCGACCCTGGAATTATTGGTTTACTAACCTCTTTTATCGTATTCATGTATTATATATTCTAACAGGCACACTTATTGGGCTTTACAGGGCGATAGACCAACTCACTAAAACTCAGCTTGTGGGTTATCCATGGACCGACCTAAATGGGTGATGAGCTGGGTCGACGAATCCTATGGAAGACTGGCATCTTGAAGACCAATTTCTTTTATATATTTTTCATTTGCATGGACTATTTTATGTTGTATTTTCTTTTGGGACACTTTCATTTTTTATTGTAATTTCCATTTAGGACCGGCCACCTTAAAAGTGACATAGTTGTAATTTGTCCATTTTCTAATCCTAAGGGTAGCAAGTATAAATACTTGCTTATATTAGGGTTTGAGGAGGCCATTTTTGCAGATTTGAAACATACACTTTACGTGTGGAATTGAGGTTCTTCCTATTTCATTTTCTCTTATCAATTTCAATCCCAAGAATTGGAATTGTGGCGAGTGCAACAAGGAGAAATTGTGAATCATATCAATTCTTTCTTCGTTGTTTTTCATTTCATCTCTAGTGAGTCATATCTAGGGTTGAATTGAAAGTTTCTTGGTCAGATTTTTTATTGCATTTGTGATCAATTATCTTGTTTAGGGTTGATTACTTTAGTACTTGATATTTCATCTCATTGGTACGTGAATTTGCGCTTGTGTTGGAAGAGGATATATCACGATTTTGGTGCTTTTCTTCTCCATATAATTCACGTGGAATCCACTTAAATTTTATTGTTATTTAGTAAAGTTGATCATTATTGGATGTTGATTGCATCTTTGAACCATTGGATTGCATCAAATTTCCATTAGGGTTCACAAAAATTCCATTTCTATTGGATCGATTTGTATGTGAGTTGATGATTGTTTTCTTTGATTCATTTGATTATGCTTGGACTTGGTTTTGAGCACATCACAAACAGATGGTCAAACAGAGGTTGGATATCGTACTCTTGGTGCCTTACTAAGAGCAGCAGTTGGCAAGAATCTTACCAATTGGGACTTATGTCTCCCTATTATTGGGTTTGCTTACAATAGGTCAACTCACAGTTCAATCGGTAAGTCCCCCTTTAAAGTCCTTGATAAGATCACATTATACTTATATTTCTTTTGGATTTATATTAAATTTATTTCAATATTATAAGAAAATATAAAGAAATGATATTTAATGGTGTTTATTGTGAAAATTTAGGTTTTGAGGACCTAAAAGTAAATTACAAGATAATTTGAGGAGTTTTTCACAAAATTGAAGAAGCGAGTGGAGGATTGCATTGAAGGCCGCCGGCCTTAGGCCGGCCTACTACCAAAGGCCGCCGGCCTTGAGCCGGCCTACATTAAACCGGCCTCAAAACACATCAAAGCCGCCGACCTTGAGCCGGTCCACATTGTTCCTCGGATATCCATTGCGAAAATCTCTCCAAAATCGTATCTTAATTAATTTGCTAACTCAATTCCTCATCAGATCAGCCTTATCCTCCTCCTCTTTGGATCTATAAATAGACCCCTTGTGTGAACCTTGAGATCATCCTTTGTTTTAGAATCATTTGTTTTAGCATCCTTGTTATCATCCTTTATTTTAGCATCCTTGTTATCATCCTTTGTTTTAGCATCCTTTGTTTTTCTTTTGAATCATTAGAATTCCCTTAGGAACCTTAGGATTTTATATTCTCTTTAATTCTTTTACATTTCATGTTATTCCAAATTTTAGTTTGAAGAAAGAATGTTATTTTTCTGAAGTTTGCTTTCAATTTAAGAATTCTAGGAATCATTTCGAAAGATTGAAGTTCTACAACTCTTGAAGATTATAGCACTTGTTCATTTACTTTATTTTTTTTATGCCATTTATTAGTTTATTCTTGTTATTCAATATGAATTCCATTGCACCTATTTATTTCAATTGTTTTTATGTAATTCATACCATAATGTTCTAAATCATCCTTGTGGGAAACATGATGAAGCCATAATTCAAACTAAAATGATCATTGTATTCATGTTATAGGACATATAGATATGCGGAATTTTCATATAAGAAGTCCTGCTATGAATTGTATTTTGTAATTAAAATCAATGCATAGGAATGTAAATGACTCGAAAGAGAAATTTAGGTTTTATTAGGAATTCCTAAGTAAGATTTAATAATTCATGCGGAAGCAACATTATTGAATTTTATTAGAAATTGACCTAAGTGTTTCATGCAATATTTTTATTAAATTTTTCACTAAGGGATTAGGAGAAATTATTTTAAAGATATTAGGCAATCATATAATTGGGAAATTTATGACTGTGAATTAGAATCCTCCATTGATTTTAATTAGCGGGAGCTATTAAATTAAATTGGAGTAATGTTACTTTAAAACTTGAAAAGGGATTAAGGTTTTGTCAATTTCTTGTGAAAATCCATATAGTTATGAGTTATTATAACATGAAGGCAATATGATTAGTAGAATTAGGGTGGATTCTATTTCCCACCATCAATTCATCATTTTTCAAACACAATTCTCTTTTTGAGCATTTAGTATAATTCATTCAATTCTCATCAAATATCATTGCCTAAATAATAGTAGAAATTGATATAGGTCTATTACTTAATCAATCTTCGTGGTCCGACACTCTTCTCTCACTGTATTACTTGATCCGATCTGGTACACTTGTCGGTATTTATTCACGCTCATTTTATATCTCTTTTTGCGTGGATCAAGTTTTCGGCGCCGTTGCCGAGGATTGATTAATATTAGACCATCTTCATATTCTATTGTTAATTTAGGCGCAATTTTTTGTTATTTAATTTTATTTTTTTTCATTGTGTGATCGTTTCCTGTTCTCTTTAAGGTTCTTTTTATGCGCAAGAGTAGAAGTACTGAACTTCTACCAATTAATCTTGAGATAGAACGCACCTTGCAACAACTTAGAAGAGAGCAGAGAAGAAAGGAAGAAGAGAACATGGCAAATGAGAACAACAATCGGATTCAGGGTATTGGTAGAGCACTTCGGGAATACACGATACTGTTATTTCAAGTCCTGCAATAAGAAGACCGACAATTCAGGCTAATAATTTTGAGTTAAAACCAGCACTCGTTCAAATGGTTCAATCAAATCAATTTGGAGGATATCCAAATGAGAGTCCTGATGAGCATATTGCAGTATTTCTTCAATATTGTAATACAGTGAAAATGAATAATGTATTTGATGATGTAATTAGGCTACAACTTTTTCTGTTTTCACTTAAAGAAAAAGCTAGGGCTTGGTACAATTCATTGCCACAAGACTCTGTAACCACTTGGGTTGATCTCTTATCTAAATTTTTAAGGAGATTTTTTCCACCAGCTAGAACTGCTAGGTTAAGAAATGACATCACAAACTTCACTAAGTTTAGTGGTGAATCACTTTATGAAGCATGGGAAAGATTCAAGGAGGCAATTAGAAAATGCCCCCATCATGGACTACCAAATAATCTCCTTATTGAGATTTTCTATCTCAGTTTAGATGAGACATTGAGATCTCTAGTAGATGCTGCTTCTGGTGGTGCACTAATGAGTAAGACGTATGATGAGGCTAGTGCTTTGATAGATGAAATGGCCTCTAGTGCACATACTTGGCAACATGAAAGAGGTAAGTCTAAAGTGGCATCTGTCAATGACATGGACACCTTAACAGCTCAGATTTCTACTCTTACCGCCCAGGTAAGTAAACTCACCTCTGCATCTTCTTTTAATGTTAATCAAATTTCTTGTTGTGAGTTATGCTCAGGACCACACTCAACTTTTGAGTGCCCATCTGGAAACTTTTCCTCTCCATCCCATAGAGAGCAAGTAAATTTTGTCAACAATTTCCAAAGAGGTAATCAAGGACCTTATTCAAACACCTACAATCCAGGGTGGCATAACCATCCAAATTTCTCATGGAGAAATGATAACAACGCACTTAAACCCCTGGATTTCAAAAGTAAGGTCCTAATCATAATACTCCCCATCAACAATATCCTAATCATAATACCTCTTCTCAGCAAGGTCAGTCTAAAATGGAAGAACTCATGATAAATTATATGCAAAAGACTGACACAATGTTGCAAAATCAACAAGCCACCATTAGGAATCTTGAAAATCAGCTTAGTCAAATGTCTCAACAGTTGAGTAATAGACCATCTGGGTCTTTACCTAGCAATACTGAGCAGAATCCTAAGGGTGTAAATGCTATTATGCTAAGAAGTGGTAAGGAATTAGTTGATAAGAAACTTGAGGAAGAGGAGGTTAACCTAGAGAAAGATAAAGGGAAACAAAAGGAAGAGGAACTAAAGCAAAATTCACCAAAAGTGAAAGCATATGTTCCTCCTATTCCTTTCCCAGGAAGGCTGACGCAACAACAATTGGATTCACAATTTGCTCAATTTTTAGAAGTCTTTAAAAAATTGCAAATTAACATTCCTTTTGTAGAGGCACTTCAGTAGATGCCATCATATGCTAGGTTCATGAAGGATTTACTCACAAAGAAGAGGAAGATTGAAGGGAATGAACCAGTGATGCTTACAGGGGAATGTTTAATGATCTTACAGAATGATGTACCTAATTTGCCAAGAAAACAAAGAGATCAGGGGAGTTTTACTGTTCTTTGCACCATAGGCAATTTTCATTTTGATAAAGTTCTTATTGACTCTGGTGCAAGTATAAATTTAATGCCTCTATCTATTTTTAGGAAATTGGGACTTGGAGAGTGCAAGGGAACTCATGTTACCTTGCAGCTTACTGATAGGAGCATCAAATACACAAGAGGGATTGTGGAAAATGTCCTAGTGAAAGTAGATAAATTCATCTTTCCAGTTGACTTTATAGTCTTGGAGATGGAGGAGGATAAAGAGGTACCCATGATCCTTGGCAGACCGTTCCTTGCAACAGGTAAAGCCTTAATTGATGTGGAACAAGGTAAGCTTACTTTGAGAGTTATGGATGAACAACTCACATTTAATGTGTATGAGGCTACAAAGAAATTTGATGACTGTAAATCCTGTTACACTATTGATATTGTTGATGAGCTTTCCTCTGAGTTCATGGAAGAGAATGCAGGTGTGGACACGATGGAGTCGGTTCTTAGGGATTTAAATGATTGGAGTGATGATGAAGATGAACCCCAAGAAGAACGTGCTGAACAAGTTTATGAATTCAAGACTCGACACTATGAGGAGCTGAGGACCACTGAGAAGAAACCGATGCCGTCATTGACACAACCCCCGGTGCTTGAGCTTAAACCATTACCTAGTCATTTAAAGTATGCTTATCTTGGAATGAATGCTACTTTGCCAGTAATTGTTTCATCTTCTTTGACAGATGATCAGGAGCACCACCTCCTAAGCGTTCTGAGAGAACATAAAGAAGCCATCGGGTGGACTATTGCAGACATTAAGGGAATTAGCCCTTTGATTTGCACTCATAAAATATTGATGGAGGCCGAGTGCAAACCCACAGCTCAACCACAGAGACGACTCAACCCTACTCTCAAGGAGGTAGTCAAGAAGGAAGTGCTTAAGCTGCTAGATGCAGGTATTATTTATCCTATCTCTGATAGTAAATGGGTTAGTCCAGTTCAAGTAGTGCCAAAGAAAGGTGGCATGACTGTGGTAAAGAATGATGCAAACGAATTGATCCCAACCCGTACTGTGACAAGGTGGCGAGTTTGCATAGATTATAGAAAATTGAATGATGCCACCTGTAAAGACCACTTTCCCTTACCTTTCATTGATCAGATGTTAGAAAAACTCGTAGGGCATGATTATTACTGTTTCCTTGATGGTTATTCTGGGTATAATCAAATTCATATAGCGTCTGAGGATCAAGAGAAAACCACATTTACTTGTCCCTATGGCACTTTTGCATTTAGGAGAATGCCCTTTGGTCTCTATAATGCACCTGCTACTTTTCAGAGGTGTATGATGTCTATATTTTCTGACATGTTAGAGAATTTTATTGAAATATTTATGGATGACTTCTCTGTTTTTGGGAAGTCATTTGAATCATGTCTGACAAATTTAGGTTGTGTGCTCAAAAGATGTAAGGAAACTAACCTACTTCTGAATTGGGAGAAATGCCATTTTATGGTAAGAGAGGGAATAGTGTTAGGTCACAAGGTGTCAGAAAAAGGGATTGAAGTTGACAAGGCAAAAGTGGAAGTAATAGAGAAGTTGCCACCACCCACTTCAGTAAAAGGAGTCAAGAGCTTCTTAGGACATGCTGGCTTCTACTGGAGATTTATCAGGGACTTCTGTAAAATCTCTAGACCTCTATGTAATTTACTTGAAAAAGATTCTGCTTTTGTGTTTGATGAAAATTGTTTGCAGGCATTCAATATATTGAAGGAGAAGCTCAGCCCTGCACCAGTGATTGTTGCACCAAATTGGGAGCTTCCATTTGAGTTGATGTGTGATGCTAGCGACTATGCCGTGGGGGCAGTGCTAGGGCAAAGAAGAGGTAAGATCTTTCATGCTATATACTATGCAAGTAGAACCTTGAACGAGGCCCAGAAAAACTATGCCACAATAGAAAAAGAGCTATTAGCAGTGATATTTGCTTGTGACAAGTTTAGGTCTTACTTGATAGGTTCTAAAGTAATAGTATACACAGATCATGCTGCTCTTAAGTATTTATTTGCTAAAACTGATGCTAAACCCAGGTTAATTCGTTGGATTCCATTGCTGCAAGAATTTGACTTAGAAATTAAGGATAAAAAGGGAAGTGAAAATGTGGTTGCTGATCATTTATCACGTTTGGAATATGATTGTTTAGAACCACCCATCAATGAAAAATTCCCTGATGAGCATTTGCATGCAATAGACATCCATGAATTACCTTGGTATGCTGACATAGTTAATTACTTGGTTAGCAAAATCATACCATATGGTTTGTCATTCCAACAGAAAAAGAAATTTTTACATGATGTGAAGTATTTTTTTGGGATGAGCCGTATTTGTTTAAATCCTGTGCTGACCAGGTAATTAGATGATGTGTGCCTAAAATTGAACAGCTTAGCATAATACAACACTGTCACTCCAAAGAAACAGGAGGTCACTTTGGGGTAGAAAGAACAGCAGCAAAAACTTTATCTTGCGGATTTTATTGGCCCAGTTTGTTTCATGATTGCATGAACTTCATTATGACTTGTGCTCAATGCCAAAGGACTGGCAATATTTCAAGAAGACATGAATTACCACAAAATAATATACTTGTAATTGAACTTTTTGACGTTTGGGGAATCGACTTTATGGGTCCTTTTCCCTCATCTTTTTCAAACAAATATATTATTTTAGCTATTGATTATGTTTCGAAATGGGTAAAGGCAATTGCTTTACAAACTAATGATAGCAGGGTTGTCATTAAATTTTTGAAAAAGAATATATTTTCAAGATTTGGGGTACCTAGAGCTATAATAAGTGATAGGAGAACACATTTTTGTAACAGGCAATTTGATAAATTATTATTAAAATATGGAGTTACTCACAAAATTGCCACCCCTTATCATCCACAAACGTGTGGACAGGTTGAGGTATCCAATAGGGAAATTAAGCGAATTCTAGAAAAGATTGTCAATGCATCCAGGAAAGATTGGTCTTTAAAAATCGACGATGCATTATGGGCTTATAAAACAGCATTTAAAACCCCTATAGGAATGTCCCCATACAAGATTGTTTTTAGTAAATCATGTCACTTACCAGTAGAGCTCGAGCACAAGGCATACTGGGCTATTAAATACCTTAACTTTGATGAGAAAGCTGCAGGTGAAAAAAGATTGCTTCAACTAAATCAGATGGCTGAATTGAGAGAAGAAGCATATGAAAATGCCAAAATTTACAAAGAACGAACAAAGCGATGGCATGATAAGAACATCGTGAGGCGAGAATTTTTCCCTGGTCAGAAGGTCTTACTATACAACTCTCGCTTGAAGCTGTTCCCAGGTAAGTTGAAATCAAGATGGTCTGGACCATTTGAAATTGTTAATGTGTTTCCTTATGGTGCAATTGAGTTGAAGGCAGAAGACAACCGTACTTTCAAGGTAAACGGTTATCTTCTCAAACATTACTATGAAGGGGAACATGTTGATAGAAATGCCACAACTGTGGATTTAGGAGATTCAAGAACTTGAACTGGCAAAGTCGGGCTAGCGACGATAAATTAAGCGCTTCATGGGAGGCAGCCCATGCTCAATAAGTATATACACTAGTGTTTTAGTTTCGTTGATATATATATATATATATAAAACATCTAATTCAAGGCTGGATAAGAGCCGCCGGTGCATTCAAGACACTCCAAGGATGATAGACATTTTGGGAGGAATTTTCTTGCTGATGAACAATTTTACACCAGGGAAGTACCAGTGTTTCAATTTTTGCATTGTCATTCTTTTCCTTAATTTTGTGCTATTATAGAAACAATGAGGACATTGTCCAATTTAAGTGTAGGGAAGGGATTATAAATGTAGAAGTATAATGATTGATTGCACACATCATGAGCTTACAATTCCCATGCTTTATTTATGTCCTTAAGTGTTTATCATCAATGAAATCTTGAAATTGACTTAGATTGGTGCCCTACTCGCCAACTGTTGTGACTAGTTTACATAGTTAAAATTTAGTAGTAAAATCTCTAGAGAACAGGTTTACCCTATGTTTAGCCTTTGAACTTGAGATTGAGTCCTTAAGTTGAAAAAAAACAAGCAAGTTTACTTCAAGGAAAAATTAGTTAGGATAAATTTCTCTTGAAATTTCTTTGAGAATACCTTAACACCTAGTAAAAGAGGTAAAGGAAATATTTTACTTAGTGATCCCTTATAAAAATAGTCTTAACTAATATTCATTTATGCAAAAAAAATAAAAATAAATAAAAAAGGGAGCCTTTACTCCAATGACTCAGGAAAGTGAGTTAAGAGTATCCAATCTTAAATGTTAGTGTGAGGAAGAGTTCGTAGGGGTCCCTTTAAAACCTGGTCACTTAGGCGATGAACCCAGGATGTGCTGACTTAATGAACTCACAATAACGAGAAGGGCGGAAAGGAAAAAATTTAGTACCTTAATGAAAGCCAAGTTGACATGGGCGAGCTTTAGTCCCTCAGAAGAGTGAAGTCTCACTCCGCTGTCAATTAAGGCAAATAAAAAAAATGTGAATATAGGACAATAAGTGAAATAAAGACTAATTTAAAAAGGGAGAAATTCTAGGAAAAAATGGATACCATATGCTTTCACTTTTTGTTATCTTGTTTAGAAAAGTAAAATTTAGGGAGATTATACTTTCTAATAACCAATGAAGTTTAAATGAATGTTTTTTCCTTATGGACTAAGTATTTTTCTTTTGATTGTTAAACACTAGGATTAAAAATCTATTGTACTTAGATTAACTACTAAATTTCAACTAGATATACTAGTTACAAGTTTCAGTATGGTCAGAACAATGGGCACCAGAAGTTCAATGACGGATTTCTCTTGTTTAATTCAATTATTTTGCTTGAGGACAAGCAAAAGTTCAAATGTGGGGATGTTGATAAGATCACATCATACTTATATTTTCTTTTGGATTTATATTAAATTTATTTCAATATTATAAGAAAATATAAAGAAATGATATTTAATGGTGTTTATTGTGAAAATTCAGGTTTTGAGGACCTAAAAGTAAATTACAAGATAATTGGAGGAGTTTTTCACAAAATTGAAGAAGCGAGTGGAGGATTGCATTGAAGGCTGCCGGCCTTAGGCCGGCCTACTACCAAAGGCCGCCGGCCTTGAGCCGGCCTATATTAAACCGGCCTCAAAACACATCAAAGCTGCCGGCCTTGAGCCGGCCTACATTGTTCCTCGGATATCCATTGCGAAAATCTCTCCAAAATCGTATCTTAATTAATTTGCTGACTCAATTCCTCATCAAATCAGCCTTATCCTCCTCCTCTTTGGATCTATAAATAGTCCCCTTGTGTGAACCTTGAGATCATCCTTTGTTTTAGAATCATTTGTTTTAACATCCTTGTTATCATCCTTTATTTTAGCATCCATGTTATCATCCTTTGTTTTTCTTTTGAATCATTAGAATTCCCTTAGGAACCTTAAGATTTTATATTCTCTTTAATTCTTTTACATTTCATGTTATTCCAAATTTTAGTTTGAAGAAAGAATGTTATTTTGCTGAAGTTTGCTTTCAATTGAAGAATTCTAGGAATCATTTCGGAAGATTAAAGTTCTACAACTCTTGAAGATTATAGCACTTGTTCATTTACTTTTTTTTTATGCCATTTATTAGTTTATTCTTGTTATTCAATATGAATTCCTTTGCACCTATTTATTTCAATTGTTTTTATGCAATTCATACCATAATGTTCTAAATCATCCTTGTGGGAAACATGATGAAGCCATAATTCAAACTAAAATGATCATTGTATTCATGTTATAGGACATATAGATATGCGGAATTTTCATATAAGAAGTCCTGCTATGAATTGTATTTTGTAATTAAAATCAATGCATAGGAATGTAAATGACTCGAAAGAGAAATTTAGGTTTTATTAGGAATTTCTAAGTAAGATTTAATAATTCATGCGGAAGCAGCGTTATTGAATTTTATTAGAAATTGACCTAAGTGTTTCATGCAATATTTTTATTAAATTTTTCACTAAGGGATTAGGAGAAATTATTTTAAAGATATTAGGCAATCATATAATTGGGAAATTTATGATTGTAAATTAGTATCCTCCATTGATTTTAATTAGCGGGAGCTATTAAATTAAATTGGGGTAATGTTACTTTAAAACTTGAAAAGGGATTAAGGTTTTGTCAATTTCTTGTGAAAATCCATATAGTTATGAGTTATTATAACATGAAGGCAATATGATTAGTAGAATTAGGGTGGATTCTATTTCCCACCATCAATTCATCATTTTTCAAACACAATTCTCTTTTGAGCATTTAGTATAATTCATTCAATTCTCATCAAATATCATTGCCTAAATAATAGTAGAAATTGATATAGGTCTATTACTTAATCAATCTTCGTGGTTCGACACTCTTCTCTCACTATATTACTTGATCCAATCCGGTACACTTGCCGGTATTTATTCATGCTCATTTTATATCTCTTTTCATGTGGATCAGTCCTATATAGCTAAAATCCTACCTTTCCATTAGATTTAATAGCTAACCTGATAACAAAGGAAAAAAGTTTAAGTGGAGTGAAGCATTCCAAGGAGATTTAGAAGCTTCATTAAAAGGCTTCTGAACATCTTAAGAAAATTCAGGAGCAACAGCAACTTCAAAGCAACAAACACAGGAAAGTCAAGATTTACATTCCAGGTGACTTAGTTTGGATTCATCTTAGCAAAGATAGGTTTCCTCATAAGAAATCAACAAAACTTTCACCTAAAGCAGATAGACCATTCAAGATTCTAGAGCGCATCAACAACAATGCTTACAAGGTGGAGTTATGAAGAGAATATGGTGTTTCTGCTACATTCAATGTTACACATTTGCCACCTTACCTATCAAAAGATCCTCATGAAGACCCATTAGATTTGAGGGCAAATATTTCACAAGCCCAAAGAGATGTTGGGAATTAAACCATTTCAGTAATAGAACCCATTACCTAAGCTAAAGCCAAAGGGCTATAGAATCTTACACTGAGAGTCCTATTTGATCAGATGGAACCCGAAAACACTCACATAATATCTTCACTCCTTTTACATGATTATCTTACATTTAATCAAGTGCAATTGTCAGTACTTCGAGGCAACGACCAAGTAAATAAATTAGAGGACGACTTACCTTTAAATCGAAATAATCTATTTAAAGCCTGCAACTTGCTTTATGTTTTTCCTTTATTTTTCTTCACATTTGTTTCTATAGGAGGCTACTATAAATACTTGTTAAGGGAACATAAAAAGAGACTTTGATTTTAGGTTAAAAAAAAAAAAGAAGATAGAACAAACATTAGAGTGAAGGTCCTCATTTTCATCCAACTCTTATCAACCTTTACATGATTGTGGTGAGTTAAAATGGTAGGGATTGTTGTGTGTTATATCAACAACACCAAGCTTTATCCTTCTTCTTTTTGTGTGTAATATCTAGTAAGGAAATTAGATCTTCTTTTTGTTATTGGCATGAAATTTAGGTCTTTTCAATTTAGGATTTTTCAATTGTCTTGGAATTTTACATGTGTTTGATCCTTAATTGAATTCGGCACATCACATTGTTAAACAATGGTATCAGACCTAAACCAACCCGGGTGGTTAAACCAAGTTAGCACAGACTCAACCTTTAAACTAGGCCAATCCTTCATAAAGTCCTGGATTTTGATTGACCCAACCAAACCCATTTGACTTAATTAGGTGAACCACGACTCGGTCAAATCAATTGAGTCAAACTACTTGAAATGCATAAAAAAAGGGTAAAATCATGCAAAAGCAAGACAACAAACATGGTCTAATCAAGTAATTAAGCAAATGACAAACATGAAAAAAAAAAAAGGAAAAGCATTTACATAGCCAACAAAATCATTATTATATTATTTTAATATTTTATTGCCACTAACTTAAATTTAAAATATTATTTTAGTATTTCATTGTTAGTATTCATCTTACTATTCAATATTATCTTTACTTTTGTTTTATTTGTAATATTATTGACTATTTTTTTCCTTTCTTCCAAATGACAAAGAGATTAAAGAAGACATGGATGTGGATGCAATTGGAAGACAAATTGATATTATACAAATCATTAAATCAAATTATGGTCATAATGATATTAATTAAAACTTGAACTGTTATTTAAGTTTATAATTTTAGAATTTGACAATTTGTGATTCCAACCCTTATATTCTTTTTAAAATTATTTCGGATTTGATTTAAGTTTCGATTATGTAGACCTACATATCATTTGAGGTTCGTGTTTTATATTTATTTAATGGCTAATGCATGGATTTAATCAATTATGGATTTAATTGTATAATTTTATATTTATTTTCTCTTATAATTAAAATATAACTTATATATTTTTTTTTTTTACTGACCCCAGTTCAACTACTGACTAAACTCAATTCAACCCTACAACCCTTAACTCTCTAACATGCCCTAATCAAACCTTTCATCTAGGTTTGACAATAATGTTGTTAAGATGATCCCATGGCAACCATCCACATAGCTTTAAAAAATTCTACAAATCACCTTCCAAATTTAAAAATTTCCATTAAAAAGGTATTAATTTATATAATTCTATCCCTCTTAGAGTTTAAAATTTACAATTTTTTTTTATGGATTGCACAAGAGTTAACTTCCCATCTCAGATTATAAGACCATTATTCTAATAAAAGTTTCAAGGCATGAAATTGAATGTCAACCTTCATTGATTGAAATTATTGGCTAAATGTAACCTTATGGTGAAAAGAAATGCCAATCAAAACAACTACAAAATTCTACATCTGGGCATTTTCCATTAGTGTTGCCACCGAATATTGATCTTCCTACTATCTAACTTTAGACTTATAGGCAAGTGCATCTATCAATTCTATAGTATAGTAGATAAAGATATCAAGTGTCGATCCCATAAAGATTGCGAGTACTAGTAATTACCTTTTTTTCTTATTTTCTAATCAGAAAAATTAAATAAATGAGTAAATAAAAAATAATGAATAAATTAAAGAAAGAAATAATCAATAAAAATATATTTAGGTATTAAATCCTCTTAAAATTACTAATGTAATGAACTAATTATTATTCATTTTTTTTATTTTATTCTTGAAACATGGGAATTCCTAAATTGAACTAATAGCTCTCTAAGTCATACTAATTCTAATTCTATTTTGATTAATTGGAATCTCTTCCTAATTAAAACCCATAAAATTACATTAGATTCGATTTATAAATTCCACTATTAGATTCCACCCTAATTTGGAAGAATAACATCATCTTATCTCTAGGATTGCATTCAAGTCCTTTTAATTATGCTAGATCTATTCTTATATAAAATCTTTCGATCTTTATATAAAAAATCAAATTTCAACTAATATGCCAATAATATTAAATTGACAATAATAAAAAAAATATAATTGAATTACATGAATGATAAATAAATCATTAAATAATCATAGAAATTGCATGTTCATTCCAGGGTTCATCATATCCGAATACAGTGGGAAATCAAGGTATAAACATGTAAATTCTAAAAGCAATAATAAAAAAGTGCATAAATAAAGGCATAAAAAATATAAAAATCTACTTTAATCTCCTAATCTAATTCTATTCTCTTAATCCTCTAATCTAATTTTTCTAATCATCTAATTCTATCTTCCTAATCTAATCTACCTTGGACTCCTACTACAACTGGTCTATATATATATATATATATATATATATATATATATATATATATATGTTATATGCATCATAGTTAAATCTTGGACGTAATAAGGACGAAATCTTCCTCGCCGTAATGGATCGTCATCCTCTAATTCTAGTCTCCTCTTCGTATCTATCTAATATTCTAATTTAAACTAACTCTGATCTGGCGCTTGTTGATTCTCCTTAACTGATTGTCGTGTCCCTCGCTGGCTCTCATCTTCATCTCGTCTCTCTCTCTCTCTCTCTCTCTATATATATATATATATATATATATATCTGCTCAGCACGATCTCACTTTTGGCCAACACGATCGTGTCTCCTCTCTTCTAGACGTTCTTTTTATATATATATATATATATATATATATGTATATATTGAATGCAGCATGGTATGATTTGAGCAATATGGACGTATCTTTCACGTGCTTTCCAGCATATCTTCCTAGATGGAATTTCCGATAGACAAATCTGATGAATCTAGATTAACCATTTTGTGAAAATCATCACAAATAAAACCCTAGATCGTCCATATTTGATCATTAAGAATTAATCAATAGATATGCGGAAACGTATCTGAATCCATTGCGATCAACAATTCTTAGAATTGTGCGATTGGCTTTCCAGATCAATACATTTTCTTTGAGAGATCCCTTTAGTTTTTCCTTCATAGTCTATCTGATGATGAGATTCAAAGAAACTAGAAAAGAACGTATGACCTGGGAACCATAACCACTATTTATATAAATAACTTTTTGTTATCTTTTAGTATTTCTATTTTAGCCCATCATAAAAATAGAAATTACCCATAAGATCTCTACACATAAAAGGGTCATACCTTATTAGATACATTAAAACTCAAATATCAAAATCTTATCTATCACTTTTAATTGAGCTTAACTTAATATGACAGCTCGTATCACATAATCATTTCACATATAAGGCCAACATTGGATTAAAGATCAAACTATATGAGCTCAAATTTCCTGTCATGAACAAAATGTATCTATAACCAATCTGGTCCATCAGTCATATCAACACTGGATCAAAGTGGTATTCATTACATTTATCATAACTCTACCCATTAATGGTCACAATGTCTATATAATTAAATGACATGGATCATGATATGGATGTGTAGCAAGAAAATTCCATGCAATGTGATCTTAATATGTCCATTTTCTACTAGTCCACCATAAACCTTAGTGAGATCAAACCATAAACCAAAAACAGAGTGTAGGCAAACGAGATACTTTATTTCTGCAGAAAATATCCTCAAAACATAATAAACCATAACAACTTATTAAAGTTTGTCTATGACATAAATGCATTCAAAGTAACAAACTCCCACTAAAACTTAATGTCACTTAAGGTCATGACACCCATATGAGCAGTGTGCTCATGAAACAACTTGGTTTACACTCCTTTAGTAAGCAGATCCGCGATCATAGAGTTTGTTCCTATATGCTCTATAGACAACTGTCCACTCTGAACTCTTTCTTTTACAACTAGGAACTTGATGTCTATATGCTTTGACTTCGTTGAGCTCCTATTGTTGTTAAAATATAGAACTGCTGACTTGTTGTCACAAAATAATTTAAGTGGCCTATTAATAGTATCCACAATGCGCAGCCCTATGAAAAAATTCCGTAACCATATTCCATGATTTGATGCCTCATAACATGCTACAAACTCTCCTTCTATAGTAGAAGAAGCAACAAGGGATTGTTTTATGCTCTTCCAAGAGATGGCTCCCGCAACCAACAAATAGATGTAGCCTGATGTAGACTTCATAATATCTTGGCATCCAGTAAAATCGGAATCAGTATACCCAACAATCTCAATTTGATTTGACTTCCGATAGGTGAGCATGTAATCTTTTGTTCTCTGTAAGTACCGCAAGACCCGTTTGGCTGCTTTCCAATGGTCTAATCCTAGATTACTCAAGTATCTGCCTAACATTCCTGTAATGTACGCAATATCTAGACGCGTACAAACTTGAGCATACATTAGACTCCCTACTACTGATGCATAAGGAATCTTTTGCATTTCCTTTTCCTCAAAATCATTCTTAGGGCACTGACTAAGACTAGATTTATCCCCCTTAGCTACAGGTGTATCACTTGGTTTGCAATTTTGCATGCCATACCTTTTGAGTACCTTTTCGATATAGCTCTTTTGTGATAATCCAAAAGTACCTCGAGAGCAATCTCGGTGTATTTGTATTCCTAACACAAAAGAGGCATCACCAAGATCTTTCATCTCAAAATTCTCAGCTAGAAATCTCTTGGTTTTGTGTAATAAGCTTATATCGTTACTGGCAAACAATATATCATCAACATATAAAACCAAGAAAATATGCTTGCTCCCACAGAACTTATGGTATATACAATCATCGACCAAATTCATCTCAAAACCAAGCGAAGTGATCACTTGATGAAATTTGAAATACCATTGTCAAGATGCTTGCTTAAGTCCATAAATGAATTTATTAAGTTTACAAACCATATTCTTCGGATCTCCCGATACAAAATTTTCAGGTTGTACCATATAGATCGTCTCATCAATGTCACCATTGAGGAAGGCGGTCTTTACATCCATCTGATGTAACTCAAGATTGAATTGTGTCACTAATGCTATTATAATCCTAAAAGAGTCTTTTGAAGCAATCGGTGAGAAAGTCTCTTTATAGTCGATGTCTTCTTTCTGTATAAAGCCCTTTGCAACAAGACGAGCCTTATACCACTCCACATTGCCTTTTGAATCCCTCTTGGTCTTAAATATCCATTTGCAACCAATGGGCTTCATACCTTCTGGCAATGGGATAAGATCCCAAATGTCATTGTCTTTCATAGACTTTATCTCTTCATTCATGGCATCAATCCACTTCTGAGATTTAGAACTTTCAATGGCTTGACGGAAGTTGATTGGATCATCTTCCATCATTCCAATGTCAACCTCATGTTCTTGAAGAAATACGATGTAGTCATTTGGCAACACACTTCTTCTTTGTCTAGTGGATCTCCTCAATGGCATAGGTTCTTGAGGTGGTAGAGTTTGTTCTTCTAGAACAGTATCTTGAATGGGATCTCCAATATTGTCTTGTTCTATTGTGTCTTGAAGAAGATCAGGAATAGAATCTTAACCAAATTCAATAACACCTGTGGGAATATCAACGTATTCCTCTTCAAAGACAATGTCTCTAACCGTATCTACCCCGGCAAACTCGACATCCTCAAAGAACCGAGCATTTCCTGACTCAAATATCGATTTAGTTGTGGGATCATAGAACTTGTAACCCCTTGATCTTTTAGAGTACCCAACAAAATAGCAACTTACTATTCTTGAGTCCAGTTTCTTTTCATTGGGCTTATAAGGCAATGCCTCAGCTGGACATCCCCACACATGTAAATGTTTTAGACTAGGCTTTTTTCCAGTCTAAAGTTCATAAGGGGTTTTGTTAGTTACTTTAGTTAGAACCCTGTTAAGGATATATGCTGCAGTCTTAAGTGCTTATCCCCAGAGTGATTCTGGTAAGGTGGAGTGACAAATCATACTCCTTAACATGTCCTTAAGCATCTTATTCCGTCTTTCAACAACACCATTCATAGTAGGTGAACCAGGCATAGTGTACTGTGGGACAATACCGTATTCCTCTAGGAATTTAGCAAAAGGTCCTGGATGTTGTTCACCTGAACCATCATATCTACCGTAGTATTCACCACCACGATTAGATCTAATGCTTTTAATCCTTTTGTTGAGTTGGTTCTCAACTTCAGCCTTATAATTTTTAAACATATCCAAGGACTGTGACTTTTCATGAATGAGATAAAGATAGTCATATCATGAGAAATCGTCTATGAACGTTATAAAATATTGTTGATCATTCCAAGCAACTGTAGGGAATGGCCCACAAATATCTGTATGTATAAGTTCTAAGACGTCTAAGGTCCTATTGGCTTCAAATCTCCTTTTATTGGTTTGTTTCTCCTTTATAAAATTAATACAATCATCAAAATCTATAAAATCTAAGGGGTTTAGAATTTCCTCTGACACAAGTCTCTCCATTCTCCATTTAGAGATATGACCTAATCTTTTGTGCCATAATGTAGCTAAATTTTCATTAGTCAATTTTCTCTTTATACCTCGTATACTCACTTGCAAGGATTCATTAAATGAAGCAATAATATCAATCAAGTAAAGATTATCACAAACAGATAGAGAACCAAATCCAACTAATTATGAATCATGAAACAAACTAAATTTCTTATTCTCAAATGAACAAGAATAACCAAATTTGTCCAAAGTAGAAACAGAAATCAAATTCCGTCTAAATGACGGTACAATGAATGTTTCATTAAGATCCAAATAAAATCCAATCTTTAATAATAATCTAAACTTCTCAATTGCTTCAACTTGAACTATCTTGTCATTACCCACATAGATGTATCTTTCACCATCACTTGGTTTTCGGCAATGGAGGCAACCCTGCATAGACACACTGATGTGAGTTGTTTCACCAGAACCTATCCACCAAGTGTCTATGGGTACCGAAGTTAAATTAACCTCAGAACAAACCAAATTAAGAAGTATACCTTTCTTTGCACGCCAAGCATGATAATTGGTGCACTACTTCTTATAATGCCCTACAGCTCCACAGAAGTGACAACAATTACCATTAGATACATCTGACTTCTTTGGTTGTGTCTTCTAAGGTACCATTTTTGCAGCTTCTTTATCCCTTTTCCTTTTATTATCCTTATTTCTATTCTTAGGGGTTAAGGCTAGGTGAGCACTCTCAATCTTATCTTGCTTTAGCCTTTCTTCTTCTTGAACACAGTGTGAGATGAGCTCATTCAAAGACCAAGTCTCTTTCTAACAATTATAGCTCACTTTAAACTGGCTAAACTGTGCTGGAAGAGAAATCAAAACCAAATGCACTAGTAAGTCCTCTGTGAGGTCTAGCTTAAGTGCTCTTAGCTTAGAAGCAAGATGAGACATCTCCATGATGTACTCCCTAATATTGCCCTTGCACTTGTACTTCATTGAGATTAGGTTTGCCAGGAGTGTGCTTATTTCTGCCTTTTCATTCTTAGCAAACCTTTTCTCAATTTCATCAAGGAACTCCTTAACCTTAGTTATCTTATCAAATATTGTATCTCTAAATGCTTCTGGAATGGCCTTCTTCATGATCATCAGACACATGCGGTTTGATTTCTCCCACTTTTCCATCTCCCTCTTGTCATCAGAGGTACTCTTATCAGTAAGAGGTGAAGGAGAATCAGTCCTTAACGCAAGGTCGACATCCATAACCCCAAGTACTATTAATAGATTATCTTTCCACGACTTGACGTTAGTGCCATTTAGCATAAGAATGGAACTGATGTTGGCAGTAATATTAGCAGGATTATTCATAGCTGAATAAGAACAACAAACAAATAAACAAGCTTACATAAGCCTTACAACAAAATAATAATAATAAATTCAAATAAAGGTAAACCCCATGTTAAAATACCGGGTAGCCCATTAATATTTCATCTTTAGACAAAACATTAACTACTAAGTGGTATCTTGGCATAGTAATCAAACACTAACAATAAAAACACATCAAACAATAAAGCTTCCTTTGGGCCGATTTATTGTTCACATGCAAAACTAAATAATCATCACGAGTTTATTACCACAGGTGCACTTGCAATTCTGTTAAACATTAACCTTCCTTTGGGCCGATTAAAAATTCACAGAAGTTGTAAACACACAACCTTTTATATTTTGAAATAAATTAATTTCTACAAGAGGGACTACTTTGGCAGTATGTTGCTTCAATTAATTCATCTCAAAATACATATAAACGTACCAATATTCAATTTTAAAATTATATGAAACTTTGGGTCAAAGGCAACTCTAATTTTAGCTAAAACTTATTGGGATCTCTAAAAAAAAACGTATTGATCTGGAAGGCCAACCGCACCATTTATATAAATAACTTTTTGTTATCTTTTAATATTTCTATTTTAGCCCATTATAAAAATAGAAATTACCCATAAGGTCTCTACACATAAAAGGGTCATACTCTATTAGATACATTAAAACCTAAATTTCCAAATCTTATCAATCACTTTTAGTTGAGTTTAACTTAATATGACAGCCCGTATCACAAAATCATTTCACATATAAGGCTAATGTTGGATTAAGGATCCAACAGAATCTTCTCGTGTCTAGACTAACCTATTATGTTCTAATCTCCCTGCTACAGTGGAATTCTTCGCTATATATATATCTCGAACAACATATTTTTTGGCTGAAATCTCCGGTGTTCCAATCTGGCGTGTTTTCCAGACTTTCCAACCTTCCTGCGTGCTCCAGCTGATCTTCGTGTCCTCTATTCTAAACTGATTCCATCATTGCTATTTGTCCTTATTTTTGTTATATATATACATACATATCAGATTTAACACGGTTAGAAATTTGGTGCAATACGGGATCAATTTTACTTCAACACAGCCATGCAACCTTGCGTCTTCAATTCTATCCGGAATTCTCCTCCGACACGAGTGTGTTGCCTCACAGTTTATCCTTACATGGCTACTTTACTCCATTCTTATTCATTGCACGGCTACCCCATTATTGGACATAGCTTGTTTTTTTCACGAGTTAAACTTCCATCTTGCAAAAATTATATTTTTTTTTTCAATCTTTACATAATTTTTGTACTAAGTTGTAAATCATATTTTAAGACTTTGAAATTAAAATATAAAGTGATTAAATGCAATATCAGTACAAAATGTAAGAAAATTAAATAAAAAGTTATTATAATTTATATAAATAATTAGTAATTTATAACATTTCTTAAATTCCCCCACACTTAAGTCTTTGCTTACCCTCAAGCAAAGTAAACATTAACGATCAAGGACAAATTTTTTAATTAGTACTTAAACTGATTACATTAATGATGAAGTTATTTTTTCTTAATAAATAAATATATATATATATATATATATTACTTAATCATATTCAATGTATTGTAGATATTAATATTAGAGTTTAAGAGTTAATCTATAAAATATCAAAATTTATCATGCCATTTAAACAAAAATTTATAAACTCATAACCGTACTAAACACTACGTAATACAGAATAAAGTTTTCAAAAAAAATTCAATTTAATTAAGATATATACTTCTCCTTTTTCATCCCTTTAAGTAATATGATGTCCAACAAAAGCTTTTTCTTTTTTTTTTTCTATCTTTTGAAAATCCTTCCTAATATATATATATGTATGTGTATATATATATATATTTAGTATTATAGAGTAATTTCATCGGTTAGTAAGTCCCAAACCACATGATCTTAGGCTACTAAGTTTTAAAATACCCCTTTGAACCTCTATTAACTCCATTACTTATTTTAATTAGTTCAATTTTCTCAAAATTTTCTCTTGAGCCATGTAACAAGCTTTAGACCAATGATCTCAAGTTCATCACTCAAGTCAAGAGGTGCTATCCCCCAAAAGGCATCCTACAGGCTTAATTACTCGAGTCAATGAGGTCCACTACTAAACTTTATTTATATATTTCTTTTTCTTTTTCTTTTTCTTTTTCTTTTTACTACATCTATTTTATAGGAAGAGTATTCAAAAGATAAATTTTCCAATTCAATTATTCGATATCATAGTACTCATAAGGATTTTTAAGAGACATGTATATATCAAAATAAGTTTAAAAAAACTTGAATTCATAATTCTTGATTAGTAATATCCATCCAATCTAGAGTTTCTAAATTCTAAGTGTAAATAACATATAACTTTTGATTTACTAAGATTTCACATTTCAACTCTACTCTAGTATTCTAAGTTCACTAATGAAAAGATGATGTGCCTAAATCCACTTAGAAGCACAATTAAAAGACTCAAGAAGAAGCAATCTTAAGTCAACAACAAACCGGCTCCAAAAGGGCAAAAATTCACTTGAACCCTAGTGAAGATGCAATGAAATTCAAATGTTCAATGTTGCAATTGTGAAACCTCAATGTTAATCTCTTCTAACAACACCCTAATCACATGTAAACCCACGAAAATAATCCAAAAATTCAAAAGAAAACTTCAATTCTAAGAACTCTTTTCCACAAGTGATAATCACATTTTCAAGAGGAATTCTTCAAAGATGATTCGAATTCAATTGCAAGGGATCTTAATTAAATACAAGAATTCGACAACAAATAGAAGCAAATCTGTCCAAGAACTATCTCAATTCACCCCTAGATATGACACACTAGAGAAGAAAAGAAATCACAACAAAATGAAATTAATACTACTCACAATTTCAAGGTGCTGCACTCGCCACAATTTCAACTCTTGGGATTGAAATTGATAAGAGTCTAATGACAATTAGGAACCCTAATTCTCACGTGAATATGAACTCTCTATTCTGCAAAAATAAGCCTCCTCAAACCCTCTCTTAAGCAAGTATTTATACTTGCTACTCCTAGGGTTAAAAAATACTCAAAATTACAAGTTTGTCACTTTTAAGGTGGCTAACCCTAAATGAAAATTACAAGGAAATAAAAGTGTCCCAAAACCAAAATACAACCAAAATAGTTCATAAAAGAAGAAATATATAAAAGAAATGGTCTTCAAGATGCCGGTCTTCTATAGGATCCATCGGCCCAACTCATTGTCGGTTCAGGTCAATCCATGAATAACCTACAAGCTGAGTCTGAGGGAGTTTGTCCATTGCCCTATAAAATATGATAAGTGTGCCTGTTGGAAAACACAATACAAGAATAATAGAAAAGAGGTTTGATGGGTGTCGAATCCAACAAAAATAAAAACCTACTCCTAGACAATTATATGTTTTGTGTATAGTAGTGAGTAGGGTCGTATCCATAGGGATTGGTTAAATGTATTTCTATTAAAAGAGAATGGAGAGGAAAAGAAGAATGGGGGGATTTGTTTGTTAATTAAAATAATACTGAAAGCAGCTAATAAAATTGAATAATGATAAAAGCCTAACCAAAGGAATCACTATAGTTTAATTCATGGAATTGATCATTGATGCAAATATTTTCTACTCTTTATCTAAGATAAATTGGTTATGGTTATTAACAAGCTCTAATAACCTATCTCTCCTTACTTTCTTGATAATCAAAACAAGCTCTTTGATTACTTCTCTTATTGATTAAACAACCCTAAACAAGCTCTTAGGATTTAATCTATCAATAGCATTAAAAAAACTAGAGAGATTACCAATTCATGCCAGTAGATTATAAGATAACCTATTTAAATAAGATCATATATCTCCATAACATGAATTTGACTATCTAATTTATAATCAAACATGTCATTGTGTAACAAAAACTAGAACTATCAAACAATTACGGATCTGATGTACTAGTTGACAATATATTAACTTGCTAATTGAGTAGAAGAGCTCTAATTCATACCAATTAACTAAGATAACATTAAAAAAACATTCAGAAGATATATAAATATCAAAAACAATGAATAGAGTAAAGATAAATCAATTAGATCTCACAATTCATGAAGAATTAAACTTCAATGATCCTTTGGCTAGAAAATCTACTTAGCTACACATGTTCATCCTCAAAACAAAAATTAAAAGTGAAAACATGAAAAGTCTTTGTTTCCAGTTTTCCTTGCTCTGCCTCTCCTTCTTCCTTCTTGTCCAAAAAATCTCTCTTTCTCCTCTAGGGTTGGTTCTATTTATACTGTTAAGGGAATGGCAGAGGATCTTCAGCTAGCAAGATATGAATATATCTTTCCTTTTCCAAGTAAATCTCGAGAAGTGAATAACATACGCCTGGCATGCCAACCAACACGGCCAGATTTCTAACCATGCTTCCCTCTGGTCAATAATCCACATTTCCTCATCCTTGTTCAGTGTATGGCACGGCTTCCACCACGGCTAAATCACAAACTGTGCCTCCTTCTGTTGGTTCTTCAAGACAGATACACGGTTGTGTACTTTAACCGTGTATGTTTCTGTTGATTCTAAACCAAGTACACGGCCGTGTACTTCAAACACACGCCCATGTACTTTCCTCCGGCGGTGTAAATCCTTGTCTTTAATCCAGATTGTAGATGACTTCTCTAAATCACTTGAATTAGCACTCTTGACTCCATTAAGCCTGATTTATTACCATAATAAAATTAAGTACTATTTCATTATGATTTCTATAAAATCAATAATAATTTAACACAATTCATACTATAAAGATTTAGTATAAAATGGCTCTATCAAATTCCCTCACACTTAAACTCTTGCTTGTCCTCAAGCAATTGAATCAAATCAATTGAGAAATCCGTCATAAATTATACGAAATTTCTTTTCATCATTTCAAGCGTCTATTCTTTTATAATTCATGACTTGTAATTTTAATGTCTACTGCTCCAACCAAACTGGTTTCCTATGATTAAATTACCATAGACAAAATTTAATAGCTAATCTAAACAAAACAAACTTTAATCCTCATGTTTAGCAAAAGAACTTTTATTCCAAAAGTAAATACTTAATCCAATAAGGAAAAACACCCAATTAAACTTCATTGAATATTAGCAAGTATATAATCTTTGCAACACAAAGTAAAAGCATATGGTATCTACTCTTTCCCTAGATTTTCTCCCTTTTATTATAAGTCTTACTTCATTTAATAATTTTTACATTCATATTCGTTTGATTTAATCAAGCATCTATTTTGACGGGTTTTTGCCCGCTTCTTTTCATGAACTTTCGCCTTTTCTGCCCTTATCGTTATAGTGAGTTCATTGAGTTGGCAACATCCCGAGCTCGTCACTCAATTGACCGGGTTTTAAGATACCCGTACGAACTCTTCCTCACTCTAACATTCAAGTTTGAATACTCTTAACTCAATTATTTGAATCATTGGAGTAATGGCTATGCTTGATTCTTTTTCCACACATTTTTTTTTAAGGGTTACTAAGGAAAAAGTTTCTTCAACATCTTTCACTAAGTGTTATCATTGTTTCAAAAACAACTTCAAAGAGTATACAGTAACTAATATAACCTAGAAGTAAACTTGTTTATTTTTCACTTAAGAACTAGACTTACTCTTAAACTTCCAATTCTAAAGTTGAATACAAGGTAAATTTGTTTCTTAAAGATTTCACTACTTAATTTTAACTAAGTATTCTAATCACAGCAGTAGGTGAGTAAAACACTTGAACAAGTCAATTTCACATTTTGTAGATGCTTATTACAACATTTAGTACAATCTCCAGATTTCATGAAAATTTTTGAAAATTTTGGCTTAAAATTGCTTAAAGACAAACATTCAAAGTATGAGTCAATTCTTGCTTAAGGACAAACATTGAAAGTATGAGTCAATTTTTGAAAAATTTGGCTTAAAATTGCTTAAGGACAAACATTCAAAGTATGAGTCAATTCTCTATCCTCTATATTTATTATCCTCTCCCCTACACTTAGTTTGAACAGTGTACGCATTGTTCCTAATTCAACACAATTAAAGAGGGATTAACAACATAAGGAACATTAGAGAATAAGAGAAAAGGAATACTGGTACTTCCCTGGTATAAAGTGTAAAGTGATTGGAGTTCTCCCCTTAAGCACTAGAGAGTGTCATATGATGATATGTACCCTTTCTGCAGCTAATCAAAAGAGAAAAAAAAAATCAAAATAAAACTAAGATAAAATAAATTGAAATTTTTTTTTTTTTTGACATGGGTTGCCTCCCATGAAGCGCCTTTCTTTAACGTCTCTGGCTAGACGTTCTTGTAATTAATCACAATACTCGGGGTAAGTTAAACTGGTTTCTTCAATATTACATACTTGAAATCCTTCATAAAAAGGTTTCAAGCGATGACCATCGACTTTGAAGTTCTTAACAGTTTCAAGACTTGCGATCTCAACTGCACCATGTGAAAATAAGTTAGTGATAACAAAAGGACCAATCCACCGTGATCGTAGTTTTCCAGAAAACAACTTCAATCGAGAATGATAAAGTAATACTTTTTGACCTACAGAAAAATTCTTTCGGGAAATCATTTGATCATGAAAATCCTTTGTTTTTTCCTTGTAGATTTTAGTACTCTCATAAGCTTCTCTTCGAATTTCCTCAAGTTCTTGTAATTGAAGTTTCCTATACTCACCAACCTCATTCATTTGCATGTTACATTGTTTTACAGCCTAGTACGCCCTATGTTCCAACTCCACAGGGAGGTGACATGGTTTGCCAAATATCAAACGGTAAGGAGACATACCTATAGGAGTCTTGTAAGTTGTCCGGTAGCCCCATAATGCATCTTCAAGTCTTGTGCTCCAATCCTTCCTACTTGGATTGACAGTTTTTTTCCAGAATAGACTTGATTTCTCGATTTGAGACTTCTGCCAATCCATTGGTTTGAGGGTGGTATGCGGTGGAAGTGCGATGAGTGACCTTGTACTTTTTAAGTAGAGTTTCCACTACTCTATTACAAAAGTGTGTGCCATGATCACTGATAAGAGCTTTTGGTGTCCCGAACCTAGCAAAAATATGAGATTTAACAAAATCCACAACAACTTTGGCATCATTAGTTCGGGTCGCTTTGGCTTCCACCCACTTTGAGACATAATCCACAGCAAGTAGGATGTAAACATTACCGAAAGAAAGAGGAAAAGGACCCATGAAGTCAATACCCCATATATCAAATATTTCACAAGCAAGAATAGGGGTAAGTGGCATTTGGTCTCTATGTCCTAAGTTGCCAACTTTTTGACATCGTTCACAAGACTTACAAAACATAAAAGAATCACGAAACAATGTAGGCCAAAACAAACCACACCCTAACACTTTTTGAGCTGTCCTCTTAGGTTCAAAATGTCCACCACATGCATATGAGTGACAAAATTGCAAGATAGAAGGAATATCGTCTTGAGAGATACACCTTCTAATGATTTGATCAACACAATGTTTCCACAAATACGGATCATCCCATACATAGTACTTAGCATCACTTTTAATTTTATCTTTTTGAGCCCTAGATAAAATCACTTGGTAGTGTCTTAGTAACCAAATAGTTGTCAATATCAACATACCAAGGAATTGTCTTTTGAATAGAAAAGAGATGCTCATTTGGAAAATCATCTTGTAGTGGTATTGACCCTTCACTGATAAGTATTCTACTGAGGTGGTCGGCAACTAAGTTTTCGGAGCCTTTCCTATCGCGTATTTCCAGATCAAACTCTTGTAATAAGAGTATCCATCGAATAAGTCTTGGTTTCGCCTCCTTCTTTGCAAGCAGGTACTTGAGAGCTGCATGATCAGAGTAAACAATTACCTTAGTACCAAGTAAATATGATCTGAATTTTTCTAATGCAAAAACAACAGCCAAGAGTTCTTTCTCCATTGTGGAATAGTTGCATTGAGCACTATCCAATGTTCTGGAAGCGTAATAAATGACATGAGAAGCTCTTCCAACTCTTTGGCCAAGAACAGCTCCAACTGCATAATTGCTTGCATCGCACATAATTTCAAAGGGAAGGTTCCAGTCAGGTGGTTGGATGATTGGAGCAGAAGTTAACTTATCTCTCAATGTGTCAAAAGCATGCTTGCAAGCCTCATCGAACTCAAATGTCACTTCTTTTTGCAGCAATCTACATAAGGGTTGAGTAATCTTGGAAAAATCCTCGATGAAACGTCGATAGAATCCTACACTCCCAAGAAAAGAGCGAATTTCATGTACACTTACAGGGTAAGGTAGAGATTTAATCAATTCTACTTTAGCTTTATTGACTTCAAGCCCCCTAGAAGATACGATATGACTTAGAATGAGACTCTATTCAACCATAAAGTGACATTTTTCATAGTTCAACACAAGACTCTTATCTATACATCTTTGAAGCACTTTTGTAAGGTTAGTCAAACATGAATCAAAAGAGTTACCATAGACAGTGAAGTCATCCATGAAAACCTCTATGATATTCTCCACATAATCTGAAAATATACTAACCATACACCTTTGGAATGTGGCTGGGGCATTGCAGAGCCCAAAAGGCATCCTTCGATATGCAAAAGTACCGAATGGACATGTGAAAGTAGTCTTCTCTTGATCTTCCGACTCCACTGGAATTTGATGAAAACCTGAATAACCATCAAGACAACAGTAGTGAGAATGGCCAGTCAAACGTTCAAGCATCTGATCAAGAAAAGGAAGAGGGAAGTGATCTTTTCTAGTTGACGCATTTAACTTCCTATAATCAACACAAACCCTCCATCCATTCTGAACACGAGTAGGAATTAACTCACCATCAGAGTTTTCAATCACAGTTAAGCCCGTTTTCTTTAGAACAACTTGAATTGGACTTACCCATTTGCTATCGGAAATTGGATAGATCATACCTGCATTAAGCAGTTTCAAGATTTCTTTCTTAACTACATCCATCATAGGTGGGTTCAAACGATGCTGAACTTCCCTTGAAGGTTTGCAATTATCTTCCATTAATATTTTGTGCATGCATGTGGAGGGGCTTAGTCCTTTGATATCAGCTATGGACCATCCAATGGCTTCTTTATACTCTCTCAACACCCGAATCAACTTTTCTTCTTCTAAAGAACTTAGTTTGTTAGAGACTATCACAGCAAGAGTCTCATTTTCTCCCAAGAAAATGTACTTTAGATGTTCGGGTAAGGGTTTTAATTCCAGCTTTGGTGCCTGCACAATAGAGGGAATAAGTCTTGTGTTAGAAGGGGGTAAATTAATGTAGGACACACCATACCTAATAGGTTTTAACGATTCTAGCTCCCAAATCATGTCCTGCAAATCAGAGGATAGTACCAGCTTCTCCTTAAGAGTTTTCAATGCATTAATAGTAAGACTCCTATTAAGTACAATTTTCAACTCATCATCGTCTATCAAGTCAAATGTAGCCTGTGTTAATGGATCAATAACATCCACAAAAAAAACAGGAGAGATATCACTAGGGTATTTCATTGCATCATAAATGTTAAATTTAATCACTTCACCATCAAACTCCATAGTGAGGTTACCGTCATGTACATCAATTTTCGTTCTGGATGTCTTAAGAAATGGTCTCCCTAATAATATCATTGATGAATTATGAGAATCATCATTCTCCATGTCAAGCACATAAAAATCTGCAGGGAAGACCAACCCATTAACTTGTACTAAAACATCTTCCAGAACTCCCTCAGGATAAACATTGGACCTATCAGCAAGTTGAACAATAACACATGTTTCCTTCAAGGGACCAACATTCAAACCTTGATAAACAGACAAAGGCATGACATTGATTGAAGCTCCTAGATCACACATAGCTTTAGTGATTCCAAGATTACCTATTTTGCAAGGAATAGTAAACATACCTGGATCCTTACATTTAGGAGGAAGCTTCTTCTGAAGAATAGCTGAAACATTCTCACCCACACTAATCTTTTCATTACCTTTCAGCTTTCTTTTGTTAGTGCATAATTCTTTGAGAAATTTAGCATAACGAGGTACTTGCTTAATTGCATCAAGCAAAGGAATATTTACCTCAACTTTGCGAAAAGTTTCAAGAATCTCTTTTTCTTCAGCTTCATTCTTGGATTTTGCTAATCTAGAAGGGAAAAGGGGTGCTGTCACCATGACCTTTGGTGGTTCGACGAGGGATCCTCTGGTCTGGTTGTTCTGCTAGCTCTGAGTTGAAATCTCTTTCTCAGTCTCTTCCTCAAGATTAGTTCGGTGTCCTTTCTCATTTGATCCCTGTAATTCCGTTCCACTTCTCAAGGTAATTACATTAGTGCTTTGCTTTGGATTTGTGATAGTTTGAGAAGGTAACTTACCTTGAGTTTCTAACCTGTTTATAGAAGAAGCAAGTTGGCTTACCTAGTTCTCCAAGTTTTGAATGTTCTGCTTTGTCTCATCCTGAAATTGTTTTGTATTAACAGCAAGTGATTTAACAATTTCCTCAAGGGACATACCTGAAGTGGAAGGAGCTTGTGGGACTTGGTTTAATGGCTTAGGTTGGAATTGTTGGAAATTTTGTGGTTTATTGCCATATCTGAAGTTAGGATGATCCCTCCATCCAGGATTATAAGTATTCGAGTAGGGATCATATTTCCTTTGTGGCTGTCCTGGGAATCCTCCTACAGCATTAGCATGCTCATGATTGTCATCTTGCAATGTGGGACACATGTCGGTAGGATGATTAGGAGCAGCACAAATTCCACAAGCCTTCACCTACTGTGTATTTCCAAGAGCTATCTGCTGTACAAGGGAGGTTAGGTTAGAAATTTGATGTTCAAGGTTAGAAACACTTACCTCATTTACCTTCCTTGAAGATGAATCATGCCTATACCCAAATTGTTGCGAATTAGCAGCCATAATGGAGATCAATTCCCTAGCTTGACCAGGGGTTTTATTCACTATGGCGCCTCCACTAGCAGCATCCATCATCTTCCTCTCCATTGGAAGCAGACCTTCATAGAAGTATTGAATGAGAAGTTGTTCAGATATCCCATGTTGTGGACAGCTTGCACAAAGTTGCTTGAACCTCTCCCAATACTCATGAAGAGTCTCGGTATCCCTCTGTTTGATGTCACAAATCACTCTTCTTATACCAGCGGCTCTAGATGCAGGGAAAAATTTGTCCAAGAAGAGCCTCACCATATCTGTCCAAGTGGTTATAGAACCTGGAGGCAAATAAAACAACCAATCTTTAGCTCTAGTACTTAAAGAAAATGGAAAAGCACGTAACTTGATTTGATCATCGGATATTCCTTGCGGCCTCATACTAGAACACACTATATGAAACTCTTTCAAATGTTTGTGAGGATCTTCATTCTCAAGACCATGAAAGGTGGGTAGCAGATGTATCAAACCAGATTTCAACTCAAACTCAACAGCCAATTCAAGATATTGAATACAAAGTGGTTGTTAATTCACATCTGGTGCAGCCAATTCTCTTAATGTTCTTTCAAGATTTGCCATATCTTCTTCTTTTTCAGAATCAATGGATGAATCAAACAAATCCGATGCCAAGCTCAGTCCAGGGGATGAAGATGATACGTTTTCTTTTTGACGCAGCCTAACTTTTCTTCGCTGTCTCTTAAAAGTCTTCTCAATCTCTAGATTATAAATGATTTCACCTATATAAGAAGAACGAGTCATGCAAGAATAGAAATAAATTTGACACCAATCCCCGGCAACGGTGCCAAAATTTGATGGGTGTCGAATCCAACAAAAATAAAAACCTACTCCTAGACAATTATATGATTTGTGTATAGTAGTGAGTAGGGTCATATCCACAGGGATTGGTTAAATGTATTTCTATTAAAAGAGAATAGAGAGGAAAAGAAGAATGGGGGGTTCTGTTTGTTAATTAAAATAATACTGAAAGCAGCTAATAAAATTGAATAATGATAAAAGCCTAACCAAAGGAATCACTACAGTTTAATTCATGGAATTGATCATTGATGCAAATATATTTTACTCTTTATCTAAGATAAATTGGTTATGGTTATTAACAAGCTCTAATAACCTATCTCTCCTTACTTTCTTGATAATCAAAACAAGCTCTTTGATTACTTCTCTTATTGATTAAACAACCCTAAACAAGCTCTTAGGATTTAATCTATCAATAGCATTAAAAAAACTAGAGAGATTACCAATTCATGCCAGTAGATTATAAGATAACCTATTTAAACAAGATCATATATCTCCATAACATGAATTTGACTATCTAATTTATAATCAAACATGTCATTGTGTCACAGAAACTAGAACTATCAAACAATTACGGATCTGACGTACTAGTTGACAATATATTAACTTGCTAATTGAGTAGAAGAGCTCTAATTCATACCAGTTAACTAAGATAACATTAACAAAACATTCAAAAGATATATAAATATCAAAAACAAAGAATAGAGTAAAGATAAATCAATTAGATCTCACAATTCATGAAGAATTAAACTTCAATGATCCTTTGGCTAGAAAATCTACTTAGCTACACATGTTCATCCTCAAAACGAAAATTAAAAGTGAAAACATGAAAAGTCTTTGTTTCCGGTTTCCCTTGCTCTGCCTCTCCTTCTTCCTTCTTATCCAAAAAATCTCTCTTTCTCCTCTAGGGTTGGTTCTATTTATACTGTTAAGGGAATGGCAGAGGATCTTCAACTAGCAAGATACGAATATATCTTTCATTTTCCAAGTAAATCTCGAGAAGTGAATAACGTACGCCTGGCACGCCCACCAACACGGCCAGATTTCTAACCGTGCTTCCCTCTGGTCAATAATCCACATTTCCTCATCCTTGTTCAGTGTATGGCACGGCTTCCACCACGGCTAGATCACAAACCGTGCCTCCTTCTGTTGGTTCTTCAAGACAGATACATGGCCGTGTACTTCAACCGTGTATGTTTATGTTGATTCTAAACCAAGTACACGGCCGTGTACTTCAAATACATGCCCATGTACTTTCCTCTGGCGATGTAAATCCTTGTCTTTGATCCAGATTGTAGATGACTTCTCTAAATCACTTGAATTAGCACTCTTGACTCCATTAAGCCTGATTTATTACCTAATAAAATTAAGTACTATTTCCTTATGATTTCTATAAAATCAATAATAATTTAACACAATTCATACTATAAAGATTTAGTATAAAATGGCTCTATGAAGGTTAATATATAAATAATTTCGGGGTCGATCTGCTCAAAATGGGCCCTCATCGCCAAAATTCGAATTCTTTTAGTTTTTGCCCTAATGATAGGTCTTGTCAGATTTTGATTCCCATCAAAAAGGTAAAAATATATCGAGGAAAAAAATTCGATAAATTATTGAATTATAAATGCAATTTATAAGCAGGCTTATTATATTGTATTATTCCCCCCATGCTTAAATGGTACATTGTCCTCAATGTATAAAATAGATTAGCAAAATAACAAATGGAGAAAAAATAACAAAAGACTTCCCTGATAATGCTTGATAGACTTGAAGCGCAATTCCTACTTTCTACAAGAGAGAGTTCCTAGCATGGTTGATGACTGCAGGCATATAGGCTCTCGTTGGCTTTTTTTCTTTATTTCTTGTGTCCTAAAATCATGCCTTATAATACAAAGATTAAGGGAAATTTTAAATTTTGTTTTTTTTTTTTTTTGAAATAACTAAGTGTAACTAAAAAATTTAAATCAAATTAAACTAAATTATAAAACTAAGTAGTACTTGGGTTGCCTCCTAAAAAGCGTTGTTGTTTAATGTCGATGGCTTAACGTAGTTACCTCATTTGTTTAGTCAGGGGCGGCAGCACTTATATTTCCAATAGTTAACTTTCTTGGATTTACCTGGACCCCTTAGATTGCCACGAGTGTGATACTATTATATTGGGTCCTTGTGAATGCCATCTTACACATAAGTATAATCAAACAAGTTAGATGTATTCACTAAATAGTAGGTACTGTTATTATTTAGAGGATGTGAGATTATGTTAGGTGTTTTGAAAGTTTGCTCTTCATCCCCTATTTTCAAAGTTAAAATGCAATTATCTACATCTATGATTGCTTTGTAGTAGCTAAACAAGGGCATCCTAAAATAAGTGGAGCATTTATATCTTCATCTGTATATAAGATTACGAAGTCCACTAGGAAGATAAATGTTCCTACCTTAACCAACACATCTTTAATGACGCCGATGGGATATTTAACAAACCTATCTGCTAATTGAATGCTCATTTGCATTAGTTTAGGTTTCCCTAATCCTAACTTCTTAAATATATGATTTGGCATCATATTAATACTTGCACCTAAATTAGCTAAAGCATCATTTATTGATAAAGTGCCAATGAAACATGGTAAAGTAAAACTCTCTAGATCTTTTAATTTCTTCGGCAACTTGTTCTATAAGATAGTGGAGCATTCCTCATTGAGAGTGACTGTTGGGACTTCTTTTAGTTTCTTCTTGTTGGAAAGCAAGTCCTTCAAGAATTTTACATACTTAGGCATCTATAATAAAGCCTTAGCAAACAATAAGTTTATATGAAGTTGTTTGAAAAGTTCCAAAAACTTACTATACTGCTCCTCTGAGTGTTCTTTTGTTGAGTCTAGTTGGGTAAGGAATATTTAGAACATACTCTCTGATCTTTGGGGGTTGCTCCTTCTCCTCTTATGTTTTAACTTTCCTTTCAGTTTGCATTTCTTGTTCATCAACTAGGAAGATTGCTTTGACATGTTCCCTAAGGTTGGGCTCTATATTTCTAGGTAGAGTTCCTTAGGGTCTTTCTGAAATCATTTTCGCAATTTGTCTTACTTGAGTTTCCAAATTCCGAATTGAAGTGCCTTGATTCCTTAACAAAGCTTTTGTAGCTTGGAGGCGTGTTTCAATAGTTTGAATAAACTTTGTCATCAAATCTTCTAAATTCAAATTTTGTTCCAGTGGGTGATGTGCTTGTTGGAATCTAGGTGGGCCATTCCTTTGTTGATTTTCCCATGAGAAATTGGGATGATTTCTCTAACCCAGATTATAAGTATTATTGTAGGGGTTGTTTGGTTTCCTATGTGGAAGTCCTACAAAATTAACATTTTCATTAGAAATAAACTCTAATTGACTTGGTGATAGGAATCTACCCAACGATCTTGATGGATAGGGGACTTAATTTAGATGATGACCAAAATCACTTGCTTGTATACATATTTTTTTTTTATCTAATAAATGTTTGAATAATAATGTAGTAGGTACAACAATCATTCTTCAAGGGATGCCACATGAACTTCACTGTTGGTTAAATTAGGGACATCACCGAATTCACATCCAATGGCCCACCATGATTAACATTGACTCGACGAACCGGCTCTTTGAAGATTATTATCTTTTGTACTTGTAATTTATTTCTTTGAACCATTTATTTTGTAAGCTTTTGGGACATTTTATTTAGTTGCATTTTATGTTTTAAGACCGGCCACCCTTTAGTGCCATAGTTGCAATTTTTTAGTCATCTTAACCCTAAAGGGAGCAAGTATAAATACTTGCTTAAGTAGGGTTTAGAGAAGAGAGTATACACTTATTTGCTAGAAATTTTCGTGGGAATTAGGGTTCTTCCTAATTGTCATTAGACTCTTATTAATTTCATCCTTTGAATTGTGGCGAGTTTGCAACTAAAGGGATTGTGAGTAATATCATTCCTTTTGGTTGATTTTCCTTTTCATAACCAGTGTGTAATATCTAGTGTTGATTAGGGTTGGTTCTTGATTCTTATTTCACGTCAATTATAGGATCCTTTTATCATTATATTGTGTTCAATTTAGTGGAATTGGTTCCTAGATTGTCTTGTTGAATGTAAATTTTCCAATTGCATGTCCAATTGCTAGTTACATGGAGTTCATTCACATAAGGGATTCATGCCATTTAGTAGTCATAATAATTGGAATTTCATTTGATCTTGTGTTTAGTGCTTAATTCCATTGAGCACATCATCATTTGGTGTTGAGATTAATTGATCAACAAATTGGATCATAAAGGCATTTTAGGGTTCAAGCCAAAGTAAAGGTTGTGACTGGATTTGTTTTGAAGTTGTTTCAATTGTTTGATTGCATATGCTTTAATTCAATTTAAGGCATATCATCTTTTTGGTATCAAAGCGTGCGATTGTGAGAAGAGATTGTTTGATTTTGATTTTGAAAATTTTAGGGTTTTTGAGCTAGCATCTTGATCCGAAATTGAAAAGTGAAAATTGAGTTGTTTGATTTTGTTGTTGAAGTTGCATAATTGTCTTACTTGAGGAGTTGAACTTGCTACTTGTGAAGTGGAATTTGAGGTTTTGTTTAGCTCCATTTGGTTGTTAATTTTTGTGAAAAGAAGAGGAGTAGTAGCATATCTTGTGATTCAAATTTTAGAACTTGGAGTTACTTCATTTGTGAAGATGTGGAGGTGTATTTTGCTGGTATTGTTTTTGGGCATAAGGGGGTTTAGTGTACAATTTTTTAGATTTGAATTGTGTGGATTATATGGAAACTATTTGATTTTCAAAACACACATTAAGTGATGGAAGTAATTGTGTGCTCATTTGAAATTTGAAAGTGGCTCCTTACCATTCGTGGAAAGATTGCAATTAGTGAACTCATTTGAATTTTGAAATTAAGCTACCTTTTGTTGTAAGTTACGGTTTGGAAAATTGTATAAAAGTGGAGAAGTGCACTGTGAGTAGAAGGTGTGTGTGTGTGGTGTTGTGTTGTGTTTTGTGTATTTAGTGAAGGGTATGTGTGTGTGTGGCATTGTATTGTGTGTGTTGTGTAAAGGAGTGTTGTAAGTGGCATGAGTGGTGGTGGAGAATTTTTGCACCGTGAGCAAGGGAAGGAGTAGCGGTGTGGAATTGTCCATTTGTGTGTGTGTTGAGGTACTGCACATTGTGAATTAAAGTAGTGTGAAACCGTAGCAAGAAAAGGAAAGTTTGAGTAGTAGAATTTGAATTCAAACAAACATTTAAAGTGTGAAAATAATTGAACTCATTACTTAAACACTTGTGGTTGAATTTAATTCTTAACTACTTGGAAGTGACTGTGTGTACTTCATTTATTTAACTTTACTTAAAGTACTAAGAATTATTTCATTGTGTTTTTAAGTTCTTGCAACGTGGATTTCATTGTATTAGTGTGGTTATTAAACATGTTTGTGAATTGGTGTTGTTAAAGGAGTGTGTTGTAAAATTGTGGAAGTGTACTTCATCAAATCCCAATTATGTCAAACGGTAGTGTAAATGGGAGAATTAGCAATGAGGCCAATAGCTAGGTTGGTGGAGCTTAGGGCCATCAAACTACAGGTAGAAGGACTTTGGAAGAATAACTCCAAGATCTTACTACTATTGTTACTACATTAGCAACAAGGATTGATAGGATGACATTGCCATAACCACCGGTAGTAAACCCTCAGGCACCACCTCGGGTAGCTCTATAGAACATCCAAAGAGAAGGAGTAATGGGAGGAGGAAACTTGGGCAAAAGGATGGAGGGAGATCATCACTCCTATAGGGACGAGAGGAATGACAATTTTGGGGTTAATCTTTACCTAAATAGGGATTTTAGGTCACCCAAGGGATTAGAATATGTGAAGCTGCAAATGCCTTCCTTTAATGGTAGGGGTTTAGTTGATGATTATCTAAAATGGGAGGATAAGGTTGAGGGCTTCTTTAAGTACTATGAAATTGATGACGATACCCGAGTTCTACTTGCTACTGTTGAGTTTATAGGGTATGCCGCCTTCTGGTGGAAGAATCTAGTGATCAGCAGGCGTAGGGATGGTAAGGCTGAAGTTCAGACATAGAGGGATATAAAGAGGGTTTTAAGGAAGAGGTTTATTCCTGAACATTACAAATAGGAACTGTTTATGCATCTTCAAACCTTGAGGCAGGGAGGCAAAACAGTCAAAGACTACGTGCAGGAGTTTGAAACCCTAATGATTAGATGTGGGTTAGTTGAGCCTTCAGAGCAAACCCTAGCACGCTTCATTTCAGGGATGAAATATGAGATCGTGTATGTAGTTGAGCTATAGAGGTATAGTACACTTGATGAGGCTATACAGTTAGCCTTGAAAGTGAAGAGGCAAAGGCAATCCAACTCATTCAAGGTTACAAATAGCAGGCCTAGTACTACTACCAGGCCCATGGGAGTTAATGGTTGATCGGGCAAACAAAAGGTAATAGGTAAGTCAGTGAAGGCAGTGGATAGAGCTACCCCCAACACAAACAAGGAGAACATGATCTCTGGAAAGGGTAAAGAGGTAATAGTACTAGATGTTAGGCAGACTGTACCAAGAACTACTAGTGGAAAATTACGCCATTAAATGTTTTAAATGCATGGGATTTGGGCTTATGGTGGCATAATGTCTTAATAAAAGGGTTATGATAGTTATGGAGGGTGCTGGTGAGGAGGATGAGGATGAGAAGGAACCAGTCGAGCCTACAGACCTAACTACAACATTGCTAGAATATTATGATGATCAAATTACTAAAACACATGAGGAGGGAACAGGTGAACAGTATATACCAATTAATGTGTTGTGTAGGGTTCTGACTTTATCTCTTGATGCTAAGGACAAATAGAGGGAGAACATATTCCACACTTTTTCTGGGATTAGAGGTAACTTTTGTGTACTCATCATAGATAATGGTAGTTGCACAAATGTTACATCTGCTGCACTGGTAGACAAATTACAATTATCTACTAGTCCACATCCTAGCCCTTATAACTTGCATTGGTTAGATAATTGAGGTAGTATGCATTTTACACAAAGGGTAAAGGTGCTAGTGAGTGTTAGGAAGAAATATCATGATGAGATCCTGTGTGATGTGATCCCCATGTGTACATTTCATTTACTATTAGGTAGACCCTGGATGTTTGATCGAATGGTGTTGCATGATGGCTTTAGAAACACCTACATGTTTCGAAAGGGAGGGTCTCGAATAATATTGGTACCTATGTCTCCATCTGAGGTGCATAAATTCCAAGAGTAGGTCAGGACTACTTCTATTTCATCTAATAATTAGGAAAATAGGGTGACAAAGGTATCTAGGTTCAGTCCAAGAAGTGACCCTCTAAATTTGAGAGCAAATCTTTCAGAACCCCAAGGAGATGATGGGAATCTACCCAGCAATCTTGATGGACAGGAAACTTGATTTGGATGATGATCCAAATCACTTGCTTCCATACATATTTTTTTTATCTAATAAAAGTTTGAATAATAATCTAACAAGTACAACGATCACTCTTCACGTGATGCTACATGAACTTCACTGTTGGTCAAATTAGGGACATCATTGGATTCATATCCAATGGCTCGCCATGATTAACATTGACTCGATGAATCGGCTCTTTGAAGATTATTATCTTTTGTACTTGTAATTTATTTCTTTGAACCATTTATTTTGTAAGCTTTTAGGACATTTTATTTAGTTGTATTTTGTGTTTTAGGACCGGCCACCCTTTAGTGGCATAGTTGTCATTTTTTAGTCATCTTAACTCTAAAGGAAGCAAGTATAAATACTTGCTTAAGTATGGTTTAGAGAGGAGAGTATACACTTATTTGCTGGAAATTTTCGTGGGAATTAAGGTTCTTCCTAATTGTTATTAAACTCTTATCAATTTCATCCTTGGAATTGTGGTGAGTTTGCAACTAAAGGGATTGTGAGTAATATCATTCCTTTTGGTTGATTTTCCTTTTCATAACTAGTGTATAATTGATTAAGGTTGGTTCTTGGTTCTTATTTCATGTCAATTATAGGATCATTTTATCATTATATTGTCTTCAATTTAGCGGAATTGGTTCCTAGATTGTCTTGTTGAATGTAAATTTTCTAATTGCGTGTGGAATTGCAAGTTGCATGGAGTTCATTCACATAAGGGATTCACGCCATTTAGTAGTCCTAATAATTGGAATTTCATTTGATCTTGTGTTGAGTGCTCAATTCCATTGAGCACATCATCATTTGGTGTTGAGATTAATTGATCAACAAATTGGATTACAAAGGCATTTTAGGGTTCACGCCAAAGTAAAGGTTGTGATTGGAATTTTTTTGAAGTTGTTTCAATTGTTTGATTACATATGCTTTAATTCAATTTAAGGCATATCACTTGGATGCTATGCTAAGGAGATTTCTTCCACTTTCTTGCTTAATGACTCGACCTGTGCTGCTAAAGTAGTAATAGTGTCAACATTATATACTCCTGCTACTTTTAGTTATCTGGCTCTTAAAGCATTTCACTAATAGTTGTTCATGGCCATGTTTTCTATCAGATTCTAAGCCTCTTTAGGGGTTTTGTTATTTAACGTCTCTCTAGCTAGTGCATCTACCATTTGTCTAGTGTTTAGATTCAGTCCTCCATAGAATGTTTAAATTTGCATCCATAATGGAAGATCGTGATGTGGGCATCTCCTCAATAGATCTTTACATCTCTCCCATGTATCATATAGAGTCTTAGACTCTGGTTGAGCATAGGAGGAGATATTGTTCCATAGCTTCCCAATCTTTGTTAGTGGAAAATACTTAGCAAGAAACTTTTCCACCATCTATTCCCATGTAGTTTTCGATCCCCTAGGGAGAGAATTTAACCATTGTTTAGATCTATTACGTAATAAAAAGGGAAAAGTCATAACCCGATGGTGTCATTTGTGGCCCCATTGATTTTGAAGGTGTCATAGATTTCCAAGAAGTTAGCAA